>JMRO03000058.1:0-258363 GCA_000743665.3 Scytalidium sp. 3C | reverse complement strand
TGAAGCTGCTTGGGTCAATAATAGCGGAATAATAAGGGGGAAAGGTCTTTGAATGGTAGACGCCGCCACGAGCTGAGCGCTAACGAACTGTTGGCAGCAAAGGTTTTGTCCTTTGGAGGATGATTCTCCTTCACTCGGTTGTCTTCACCTGGAGGCCCGGAGCTGGTGTATTCCCAAGCATTAGCCACGCAATAAGTTCAGATATTCTTCCGGTTGTTCCATGGATGAGAGCAGAGGGTTTTCGGTGGAGCCTTGGTTTTCACCGGGCTAAGTGAGCAAGCAGTGATGATCGAGACCCAGGAAACACCGTCGGTCCATGTGAGCTTCAACACATAAGGTTATGAAGACCTCATTGTGGCTCTACAAGATTTCACAGCTCGACTGCACCATAATTAGAAAAAAAGACTCGGTAGAGAAATAGGCGATTAGATTGCTTACCATCTGAATTGTGTCTTGACGAGGGAAGATGTATTGGACCCATGCTATCACCCAGTGAAGAAGGCATATTATAGCCAGTGTCTTCAGGTGATGGCACTATGATGATGAGGAGAGAAATGAAAGTTCGTTCTGACGGGAAATTTGGAAGCTTATATACTTGAATTGCAAGGTAGTGAATGTGAATTCACCTCCTGGGTAGAGCATATTGACTTTGAAAAGGGAGGTGAATCAACCGGAAGTTAAAAAGAGAACGTATTCACCAGGAAAGTCAATATATTGAATGTATATAGAGAAGATGAAACCCATCATTCACTGCGGCTGGATATAAACCTCGCTAAACAGAGCACGCTATTCTATTCAATCATTATTCACTTCATAAGCGTATCATCGCAGGAGGCAGGAGGTTTCAGAATAGAAATTCGTCTCATTGATTCTCAGTAATGGAAACCGTACAACATTTGAGACCAGCACCGATGAAATCGAACCAAACAGGAAACGCACCTATTTAGATAAAAAAAAGACCTTATCCCACAAGCACCCTAAACCGTAAACAGAGAGCATCCTTCCATGTCATTTGTTTACATTTTTCATCTCTTTCCATAATTCCATTCGACTAACACCTGTCATCATGTCCCGATACATAACAAGAAAAGCATGTAGAACAGTTTCAGCAGTAACGAGATTGCAGAAAGAGATCTGCTTCTAAAGTTCCAACATTCTGAAGCCACAAGTAATCGTTATAGCCCGCGCCTCCTAGCAGTAGATTCCTACATGAACTGTGAGATAGGGAATGCGACGGAAACAGTATGAACACCCAAGTCATAACGCAACGGATGAAGGACAATATATCATCGTAAGTAAGGGACCTGTCCATTAAAAAACAAGCTTCGTAATTTCATACTCCACTCAAGCCTAAGAGCTTTAAGTAAGAGTTGCCAGCATAGCCCTCAAAATAGGTGGCGGCGGAACTATAACCCCCAATGGAGTTAGCAGGCCTTCTTAAAATGACCCATCAAATTNCTCACCAGATAATCCGATNGGATCATCGCAAGTACTTTGGCACGCTAATGCTCATCCTACCTTTACGGTCCTTCTCGATTCTCACTCCGCCCTCGGGCTCAATAATCTTTTCCTTCTTGAGGACAAGCACTTCATCATCACGATCAATACGGTCATTTTCGAACACCACAAGCTCGTTGTGGCCAGAGCGACGTTTCTCAGCCCGCAGAGCCTCCTTTTCTGCTTCTAGTGCTCGGATCTCCGCACGGATAGCGCGTTCATCACGGCGTGGACGTTCAGGGACAGCAAGAGCGAGAGGGCCTACAGGGACTGGATCTGATCGCTCAATGTACTCTCTTGGACGACCACCATCAATTATGATCGCTTCCGGGTGACGGTGGTGGTGGTGGCGCCGGTGGGGAGATGGGCTGTGGCGCCGTTCAACAAATTTGGTCTCACGGGCAACGTCGATGGGACCGTGAGGGGGAATGGTGTAGATTGCCTTTCGTTCTTCGATTATGGTCTCAGATGTATCAGATCGAGTATCTGATGAGATGGTATCAATTTCTGGGTTGACGACGTAAGTCGTTAGTTGGGTTTCTGTTACTTCCTTTTTCTCTTTCTTCTCTATCACGAGGGTGGATGATTAGGGTCGCGCGAATAGAAAACCATCATTTAAGAAAAGGGATGGGGTATACTCACTTTCACTCTTTTTGTAATCTTCGCTGAGCCGAATAACTTCGTCGATGAGTGGACCATCAAGAGCTCTCAGGATAACAATTGTTTTTTCCTTTTTAAGTATTAGTGGAAACACGATGTAGTAGGCGGGAATGGTCTCACCTCTTCCTCAAAGGGGTAGCCAAGATCAATGATTGCCCTCTTGCTCACCAGCTTCGCTGGCATTCTTGTCTTACCCCTCTTGGGATATTCGCTCTTCAGGCTCCTCAGACTCTTTACTGTCTCAGTCTCACTATCGCTGCTTGAAGAGCTGATACTCCTTCTCCTGCTCCTGCTTCTCGTTTTGATAATCTCTTTCTCCCTATATCTTTCTGGGTAAGGCCTGTAGTTATCATCACCGTAATAGTCCGGGTCGGAAATCTTGATCTCTTCATAATCTCTCTCTTCATAGCCTCGGACAGGTCCGAGGGCTCTCCTGTCTCGAGGCCGAACGGGATTAAGAGGCGGTGGTCGAACTTCATCCCTTCTTGCAGGAGGACCGTACCGTTCTTCATCCCGTTCTCGGATAATCCTCGATAATGGCTGTCGATCGTAGGTATCCAGTGAACTCTGCCGTCTAAGTAACCCAGGTCGTGGATATGGTGCACGTCTCGGCGGCGAAGGACTAACAATCCTCTCTTTCTCAATGGTCACCGTCTCTCGTCTGGGCCTCTCACGCTCGTATCGTGGTTCATCATCGTAGTATATTCTTTCTCTGAAGCGATCCTCCTCAAAGCTGCCTCGAGGGTCACGACGGTCGTAGTATGCATCAGCGGATCGCTCACGGGGCCGACCATATCCTCCACCACTACGATAGCGGACATCTCGGTCTACCTCTACATAGCGATCATCACCACGGCGGTCGCGCTCACGATCTCGCTCATATGTGAAGCGCTCAGCATCCCAGCGCTGGCTGGCCCGAGGGTTATAGTCGCGTGGAGAGTATCCGTCTCGAGACATGCTTGATAAGCTTGAAAGGGCTGGCTGCAGGGAATGATGGTAGGTGGTAGTTGTGATCGGGTGGACGTCTGTTCTCAGGTTCCGTGATCTCTGACGAAGCTGCTAGCCCCCACCGGTTGTGACGTCTGCTGAACGATCGATCGGATCCGACACACAAAATGGTTATGCTCTTTGAGCGTATATGCACAGCCTGTTAGAGTTCGACTGGCTGTCGTAAATAAATGAACGGTGGTCGGAGTGGGTTTGTAGGAGATGAAAAATGATGGAATGGAGAAAGAAGGTTTTGCACTTCTTGGAAGGACGGTCATGCATAGCCCACCATGGCTGCGTGGGCTTGCAGTTGGGCTGCGACAAGCCACATGGAGGGCGTCGGTGCAACAAGCTGCCAATTTCACGTGAGGATCATGCTTCAACGCCCCATGCTCATTATCACGATTACAGATTTACAGCCTATCCCAGTACAGAGATTTCTTTTTCATTCAATTGACACTCCACCTACAACCCAGCGACTGGTCGGATTCATGCTCAACTTCATCGCAGTCTTGTTCCGCGGTGGACGCGCGGGCCAACGCTGTCATCGTGCATCAGTGATACCGCCGATGATGTCATTACAGCCCCTCACGATCTCGGAGTAGGGGAGGGTGACAGCCACATCACAGATCGCCGAATGGAAGGATCAATGCCAATGTACAGTTACAGTTTTCTGCGTCGCAAAGATAACAGACTGGTATACCTATTTAGATATACAATTGGATATATTCAACAAGATAGTATGCATCATTAGAACTGTCGTCAAACTTGGGATCAACGCCTAGCTACCCGGATCCATAACAACAATAACTCCTAGCTTAATCAGAAAACTTTAGGCCCTTATTTATTTTGAACAGCAGCTCTTGGTTCCATCGGCTTTCGCTAATTCGCTCATCTTATCTCGTGCATCCAGAACAGCTCCCTTCCCAGCCACCTGGCTAGGGGTGCTGCAATAGCTAGGTGGGACATCCAACGCCGGGTTCTTCGCAAAGAAGTTTCTCGGTCTAAGCAGCAGTGTCATTGGCTCAGCTGGCATAATGGGGAAATCTTCTGGCGCAGGGAAGTGGGTGATGCCGAAAGTATGCCAGAGGACGACATCCTCGTTATCAATGGAGGCAGATCCATCAGCGATCCATTCAGGAATGCCTCGGGATGGCTCGCCAGACGTCTGGGGAACGTGTCGTCCGGCAGGGTGGAGCTGATCGTCGCTGTCTAAACGGGGAATCTCACATTAGTATGAAGGGTTAAATAGCACTGAACAAGGGGGAGGGCTCACATTTTGTTACGTGGACGGCGTGTCTTGCAAATCCGGCGCGCTTCCATACCAACGAACCTTCCTTAGGGAGGAGCTTGGGGACCTCTCTGCTGACTAACTTGTAGCTGACTGGCTTATGACTGTGAGGGTTGAGTTTATTCGGGTTCACCATGTCCCATGTCCTCGATGTCACGCCATTGTAATCGCTCATCGACTCCTTGACAGTCGAAAATTTGGTTCTCTTAGCAAAGAATGCATTTCCGTAGAAGTTCTCCTTGCTGCCGACTTCGCCGGGACCTGGGGTGGCATCGACTTGGAACACCGTGTTGTTGGGTCCGTCGATGTTGGGATCGATTCGCAAGCAGAAGAGATGCTGGTGATTGTGGGCGTTGACACCTGGATAAACCTCGGTTCCCCAGCCCTTGGTGTCCTCTCCTGGATTCATGGCATAAGTATTCAAGATACCAGTAAGCTTAATTTCGAGCTGGACAGTGCCATCCTGATGGAAGACCCAGTAGACGCAGTATTCATAGTTTGCGGCAGTGAAGATATGGGAGATGATGAGTTTGCGACCACGGGTGACAATGACAGAGTCATCTCGGAAATCAGTGTGTTTGAATAAGATGCCAGCATCCTCTTCGTGGATACAGATGGCATTCTTGATAGTAGTGCTTTCACCTGCACGATTGACGAATGCAGCGTCCATGTAGTGGATAGCACCCTTGCAGTCACATCCGAGAGACAAGCTGTTGGTCATATATCCTCCACCGTATTCTCCCAGGTCAAAGGCATGCTTTCGCTGATGAGGATGCTCGGGGTTTCCATATGGAACAACCATCTCTGCGAGAGACAGTCTGTAGAAGATTGGTCGCACATTGCCGTGATCATTATAAGTAATGTTGTTTAGCACGATTCCCTCTTTGTAATTGAATCCCACATGGACATTGAAGTTCTGCCAGCTAATAACTCGTCCGTCAACCTTGAAAGAGACGCCCTCTGGCTGGGTAATATTTATGGGCTTGATATCAGTCCGGTAACCAGTCTCTTTCTCGATGCTGGCAGGGTGATAGTTGTTTGGTTTAGCCCTGTTGATTGGTCTGCGGACCTCTGGGATATCAATGTGGACGATTTCTTGCTTCTCGGCGTTATAAATGGGACAGAAATCGAGGGGGAAGGAGTATTGGCTGTCGTCGATGTGTGGTCTGTAATACATAAGAGCTTGTTGTAGGCGAACATCGCTACCAAATCTGTGGTCGTAACCAATTGTCCAAGCTGTCTCACAATTAGCAAGTAGGATTTGAATACAAGTGCATTGGACTTACGGTCGCAGTAAACCTTGTCCATATCTTCCCTAGGAATACCGCTGAGGACGCACTGTTCAATAACCTTTGGATCCTTTCGGCAGATATGCTCGACGATTTGCAGATCTTCCATAGTAATCTAGTATGATATTAATGAAAGATCTATTACAACGAATATATTACTTCCGAACGATAGAACTCACCAAAGGCTGCACACCCGTAATATGTTCCCATTTCAGGATTTTGGAATCCTTCAAGTCAACCAACCCTTCGTAGACCTTTCCGCCAGGTGCAATGGCAACGATATCTGCGACTCGGGCAGGACGTGGTGCGCGCCCTGGGTCCTCGAGCCACTTCAACATCTCCTTCTTTCGTGGCTCCCAGAGGGTAACAGCATTGTAATGCACCTGGCCATGTGCCTTTCGGATCACTTGGACAGCGGCCTCAATTTCTGCGTTGGAGAGAGGATCAAATGGGTGAGGCAGTGGAGTCGAACCCGTGACATGTTGGGCAACGGATTTCAGTCTGTCAAGAGCCATTGTTGCAATACTTCTCTTCACTCTTGCAGGGACAAGTTAAAGTATGAATGGAGATGCCAGAGCAAATTGAAGAGGGACTCGACAGAATTAAATACGAATACAAGGTCGGGATTTCCTGTATCAATTGGGGTTTAGGTGGGCACATTGGCGGAAATCTAGCATGCAGCTGTCAGAGCTTTGTTGAAGTTGTCCAGATGGACCCCGAGGATCCATCCATTGCAGATTCGGGTTCTGGAAAAGCCTCCACCTCGAGCCCACCCTCGAAATCCCCATTGCCTCCTGCATCCAGATGCAGCTCTTCATCGAATTTGGTGTTGATAGCCAGATAAGCTGCTTATCGGCCACTAAGACGTCTAAGCTTCCCCGGTCCACGGGACTCAATGCCCCGATGGAGATTAGTGCTGGTGCATTCCCTATAGCGGGGTTGAGGAGGGGCGGGACGCTAACAGATGCCCGATTGCAGTAATCGAACGCTTGAGGAAGGAATTATTAGCGACCCTGAATAATGAATTGATCTAGACTGGTGGAATCATTGAATCTCTTAAGTAACTCAGATCACATAGCCATGGCAATGATTGCGTATCCGCAACTTTACAATACGATGGGACGGATCATTGACAGCAGGGAAGGAGTAGTTGGAGGACAAGTGAAGATAGCAAAATTCTCGGGTATCTTGAATATCGTATATGATGGTTATCATTTCGTGTTTTCCTAATTGAAATCATAATCTACCACATGTGCGCTCTCTAAAATACCTATCTAGCATATATTTGGTCCGTCAGCCAACAACTGCGACACCTTCTCGGCAAGGACGTTATGCATCGGATAGGTTGGATGTAAGCTGTTAAGCCAGAAGTATTCATTAACAGGGACACCACACGTTGGGTCATAATAGTCTGTTGTTGGAGTACCACTGATCTCGTAATTAGCATGTACAGATTATCTAGAATTGGAAGTCAACCTCTAACGACTTACTTTTCGTAGGCAACACAGTACGCTGTGGTATTTTTATATATTGACGTTTGAGGGAAGCTTCTAGGGTTGTCTAATACCTCAGTGAAAACCGCATTGGTGTCATAGACAAACACATTAGTATCGGGGTGAGCTCTCTTAAGACCCCGAGCCATGGCCGTCACTGCAGCATTCCAGGCCGCAATGTCAGCTTTCTCTTCTGCTTCGGCAGACGCACCTTCCGCCGTTGTGAGGGGAGAACGGTCAACCGGAGGAACATTGAGGAAAAGGAAGTTTCTTCCACCAATATTATAGAGCATCTGGACGAGGCCTTCGTAAACAGCGAATATTTCAGTATTGAGGACGGTAGTTGCTGGCGTCCCCTGATAGTAAGAGTTACCAACATCGTTTATACCATCAAAGACTGCGAAAAGTGTATCCTCTGAGGACCAAGATGGAGAGGAGTGGGACCCGTACGCGGGAAAAAATTCATCTTCAACTTGCTCGGCGACTGAGAGCACCGTAGGTTCATATGGCGCAACAAGCGCGCTGTCAATGGTTGCCCCTCCATAAGCAAGATTGTAAGTGAGAAGTAGTGACTTGTTATATTGAACTGTGAGGTAGTCGACCCAATTAGGGCCATTGGATGCTGTATACCCAGGGTATGTCGGGTTTCCCAATGGATTTCCAGCGGACGGCTGCGTTAGACTCGTGTTGAAGCCAGTAGTTGTATACGAATCCCCGCTATCTGCACTTAGTTGTTGACGTTCCTTGATCCATAAAATATGGAAGCTCACAATATAAATGCGTGTTTTATACTGGCCCAGCCATGCCAATTCTGAGTAGCAGGGCATCTATTTTTATATATAGCTGCTGCTTGTGCAGTCTCGGAAGCTAAAAGAGCCCCAGCGACACCAATTGATAATAAAAATTGCATGATTTCCGCGTAGCCGAGAAATAGAATAACGAAATTCTGGTAGCTAATTCCTAGCTTATTGAGGGCAAATTCACCTGAAGGACAGACAAAGACCTGAAAGAAGAGAAAAGGAAAAGATGTTACCATGTGAATATATACCTTTGAATTGAACCAGCAAATAAGTTTAAAGCCATTAACAACTTCATTGCGGGGGAAAGCAACTATTGCTACATCAACAGTGGTTGAGCTCAAGGAATGGGCCTAGCNTGCTTGAAGAGCAAATCCATGGAGCGGAGGATGAGACTCCGCATCTCATAGCCGTACGTGAAATATAACGGCAATATAGTGCATCGGCAGAGGGTGGGGAAAATATTATCCGTACTTTACGGCACTTCGCGTGCCAATGGGATCGACCGTTGTATAGATGTACCCGATTAGCCTCACCTTGCCCTTGTACTTGCATCCCAACCGGCGGAGCGGAAGTACTAGAATTGTGAAAGAATACGGTATAATGAGAGAGTACATAGTAATATATCCGGGTGACCTTCAGCTCCTCAGTTTTGGGCAGGGCTACTTCAAGTCCCATGAGACTGTTTCGGGATCACGGAACGAAGCTGTCTCGCCAAATCAGGCCAGCCGATGTCTGTCTGTCTGCACGCAACTTTTCTAAGTAACATTCCTGATCTCACGGTGATTTCCTCTATGATTATCTCGGATTTGTGGCTTTTCATTTTGATTCTACCATCTTGGGAGCCTGTTTGTTTGTCATACAAGATTGTTGCCCATTCATATCCCAGAACGAAACATTTTGCGCGTTGGTGTACCGGGCAAACGCCTGAAGGAACCTTTCAGGACCCCGTCTGCTCTGGTTGCCACCTGCATTTAGCAAGGTGTTGAGAATTCTAACTTTTGGCGGACTTTTCAGATTACTGGATATTGTGATCTGATCTTCATCATCAATTTTACGGAAAACTCAAGGTCTGCCAGCCACTGTGATCATTACCCCCTAGAAGTTCCCTCTAATGAGTTGACTCTCTTGCTTGACTTAAAGAGCAAGGCTCTACCAGTCCTTCCACTCACAGCTCTTCCAATCTTATCGGCCCATCTCCTTCCAGTTCCACTAGTCTTGTACGGTTGTTGAGGCAAAAATCTCATATTCCCTGTTATTTTTGCATACTGGACCTGCCACTCCCATAGGCTATTCTTTGCTTCATTCGTAACGCAGTAAAGCTCTAACTGAGCAAATACTCTTTTAATCCTCGTGTCTGGATCTTCCGTAAATGGGGTTGGAGGCAATAAAGAGGTCAATGGCACTTGGTTTGGTTGTCTCAAGAATCGGTGATATCCTTTCGGTTTTGCTGACCCACTTAATGAGTGGTGTTGGATTAACTGATTATCCTCTACAATTGACTTTATCACCTCGTTTCCAAATCTGTCGTGGATTGCTTGAAAACGTCCACACCAGTAAGAAGATGGCTGTGCAGTGCTGAGACGTAGACCGTCTTCAGGAAAAGATTCCGTTGATGGTCCTAACAAAGCCTCTGACGATGGCGGTTTTTGATGATGGCCATGCTGGCAGGAGTAACTATTGCTGTAACTATTCAAACGAATGGAAGGCCTCGATGCTGGATGTTCTACACAAGAGTTCATATTATGCATTGTACTTGGCCTTGGAAGGAAGCTCTTGTAAATGTTGGTAGTCTCAGCATTCGGACGCTGACACAAGAGGACAGAATCAACTCCCGAAATCTGGAGGCCATTAGTTCAACTTTTGCTCTCTAGATTTCAATGTAGGTTTACCTCTTCACGTATATGACTTTTGACTGGGCAATATAATTCGTCAGATAGGCGTGAGCTGAAATTTCGAATTGGGCTGGGTATTCTGGTTGTGTGTTGCTGTTTCGATCTGTCGCTGTAAGGAGTAGTTTGCAAATATCCCTCTTTGGGAAAGGTGGTCCTGTTCTCATACGCATTTGAATCGCATGCCGGAGCTTTTGTGATGGCAACTAAAGGGGGTATTGGACTGGAAATTTGTGTCATGGAAGCTGAGGGTGACAGATAGCCGTATGAGGGTCTGTACTTTCTGCGGGATGGAACCAAGCCACCATCATTTGCCATCTTCATTGTCTTCTGAAACGGTACAAATGAATTAACAGCAGAGACCAATAGCCTTCTGTCTTCAGGTACTGATCGATTTGTTCGTTGTAAGGAGTGGAATATTGGAGTTGTTATGGTTGGATATGTCACCGAGGCTCTTAATGAAGTAATTCACAGGAATTGGGGCTGCCGAAAGGACAGATAAAATCATACTGAGAAATATTCTGCTCTTCACATTGTTATTTGGCAGGCGTAATGTTAAACAGCTGTAAGAAAGAGTGACGTACTAGCAGTCACAGAGAAACTTGCAATGGGAAGGAAGGGGCGACTAACAAAATCCTTAAAAACAACATCCTTAGTTCTCATGACCAACGGTAATTTATTCCGTAATATTTCCAACGAGTCCATAGCAGGGGTATTGTGAAATCTCCTCACCTAATCTGGAATCGGACACCCGCTGATTCAGATTCGCTGAAATAAGAATCCATATTTTGGTATCAGAAGCATATACATCATAATTTAGTTTAAAAAAATGCCACCAGACCTAATATTCCTCGGGTAATTTCTATCCTCATGCTGTAATGTGCTCCGCGCCATTCCACCCTTTAATTTCAAATTCGAATTGCATATCTCCTTTACCCCTTTCTATAGGCATTGCTTGTGAATCAAATAACGCCCGCTCCGTGTAAGTAACCCGTCCGTTCCAGTCGACTAGGACAACTGTCTGCCGCTGAGTCCCATAAACGCCGGACATTATAGGGTTTGAATTTGCCTGCGATTCTGGCCGCTCTTCTTCTGTTAACTCTGTTTCGGATGCTCCCCTTCCCTCATTATAACCTTTCAAGCCTGTCTCCTTTGTGCCATTTTGTAGATTCGTTGATGTACCATTCTGCGATATACCATTCTGCGGTGTCGGAGAACCAATTGGAGGTATGAAAATAGATTTCCGCAGCTCAGGAATGAGCTCCTCGAACTCTTTGCCCTTGGCATCTGGGAGTGTATTCGTATCCAAAACGCCGAACAACCTTTCAATTAGGGCATCTTTTTCCAGACGCAATCGCACATCTTCGTTAACGACCTCCATCAATTTCTCCTTACCTATCTCGACCTTTGGCCAGGCTACAGGATCGTCGTACGATGTGTTGCTTAGACCGTAGACGTCACCCCTTTGTCCTGCAATCCAAGGTACATCGTCAGTGGAGCCATTTCTGTTGGATATGATGGCTAATGGCTCTATTCCAGGCTTTTGTCCGTCGTGCTTTTTGCGTAGCTTCCCACAAATGACAGAGAAGCCCCCAACACCCTTGACACCTTCGCCTTCGAGTAATCGATGAACGAATTGATCTATACTCTCGTCGTCCTTGGTAGTCAACCAAGCTGTGACCATACCTCCTCTACTTCTCTGACCCTGCACTGGATGTGCTTCATCATTTGTATCTGTTTCACGGTAGTTCGTTAAGACGGAGAAATTTCCCGTGTCGGTGATTCCAAGCCATGTTCCTTGCTCTGCGCGTTGGAGATCGCGGGATGAGAGAATTTTCTGGCTCCCTCCTGTCCACCAGTGAGGTCTGCTTGTCGGCCTTAGAATAAACTCATCGCGGTTATCGCAGACGATAAGTGCGTAGGAAGGATGCGCTGTCGTAAGAAGGACAATACACATAGTTCGTTTCGGCTCTGAAAGTTGGTTTTAGGGCCTCGATGCAGAGAGGAAAAAGAGAAAAATGACGCAAAGAGATTCCACCCGGAAAGTAATTTATGTATTTCTTACCCCTTGTCCGCAAATGGTCTTAGTTTTCAAACTTTAAATGGCATGATATGTGGGAAAAAACACGTTCCTGTCGGTGAATAACACATGCCCGCCACAAGTTTGGTCCACATACGTAGTAGGACGTGGCGATCAGGCCATGCGAGGCTGAGGCTTGGAGGGGGAAGGCTACGTATACAAGGGTCGTGTAATCATGAGCTCACCGCTGATTGTAGAAGTTCGCGAGAAAACATTGACTGTTTGGGGAGCCATCCTGCAAGTGCGGGTAGGATTCCGTATTTGCCTCTACGACCTAGATTCTCTCGATCAGACCGTCATGGAAATAATTATATACAAATTAGGAACCACAGTACACACTGAACACCATGCTTTGATGTTGAAGAGAGATAATACAACGTCGATCACCAATCATCTGGGCGCTTGGTTTAGTGGTATAATGTTCGCTTTGCATTCTGCGGGTGGCTACATGTCATTTCCGAAGGATTCATAACTGCGAAAGGTCGCTGGTTCGATTCCTGCAGTGTCCAAACATCCTTTTTTTTTAGATCTGCCTTTTTACAGCTTCTTTTGATATTTTTGCTCTTTGGTGGTTATTAATTACAGATTCTAACTTAAAAGGTCGTTTAGGACTGTGCAAGCAAGTTCAATGCGGAATTCTCTCCGATAAAGTTGGCTGCCCCTGTTTGACCACTGTGGCAGGCTTGCATCCAGCACAGCTGATCACCCCCGTGCTTACAGCACCATTTGGTTGCCTTGCTGCAGCTCCCTTTGTCACTCCTCGTTGCGCATTTCAAGCTGTTTGGTGAATATATACAACACCTACTCTATTCTCTCTCGTAGGGCTTCCCAATAGTAGGTCGGCCGAGGGATTACCAGCTTCCAACATGTTCGACCTAATTCCTAATCTCTTATCGTATGAATACCCCGCCCGCAATCTCCTTCCCCACTGTACCTAGCTCATCTGCCAGCTAACTTGACATCAGTTCTATTCCTACTTTTCTTTTTCCAGTATTTGCCTCGTACAAAGCGCTTAGGACCTCTGATCCAGCGCTCCTTGCACCATGGCTCATGTACTGGGTTGTGCTTGCGGTGTGCTTGTTCGTTGAATCATGGCTCGGATTTATCCTCTTCTGGTAAACACAAGACAGCTCAACCGCTCCATGTATCCTTTTCTGACTTCATGCTTCATTTCTAGGATCCCATTCTATGGCTGGTTCCGTCTCACCTTCCTACTTTACCTCATACTCCCACAAACACAAGGCGCAAGATACCTGTATGAAGAGTACCTCCGTCCATGGCTCCAAGAGAATGAGAACGCAATCGATGAGCTGATATCCTCTGCCCATGAACGGGGAAAGGCAGCAGGTCTTGAATATTTAAACCAGGGTATAGAGCTTGTGAGGACGAAGGCTCTTGGATTACCTCCCTCAGAACCTTCCCCACCTCAGACGCCATCTACATTTAGCTATGCTCAGAGTCTCATTTCTAGGTTCGCCATCCCATCTGCTCGAGCCGGCTTTCCCTCGTACGCTGCACCGGGAGCAGCAGGCACAGGCACTGATTTTTATTCTCTCCTTGCCTCCGCAGTAAGTGCAGCGACACCAGGATCATCTCACGATCGTGACCTAGCCTACGGCGGTGGCCTTATCCCATCAACAGTGCGTGGGGATGAACGGATTACTTTCATCGAGGCCCAACGAGAGCGGCTCAGGATCCTTCTCTCAGCTCTCGATAGGGAGGAAACCGCAATTCAACATGGTGACCCACGGACCAGCTCAGAAAGATCAAGAAGCGGCGTGAGCGGCCTTAGTAAAAGCAGGAGTGAGACGGATTTCGAGAAGATCGATGCAGAGAGCGGAGAAGAAGGTGAGGTCCATCGAAGACATGACCACAGAGATTCAAGTGGGAGCTGGATGCCTTGGGGTTGGGGGAACAGACCTGCGGATGAATATGATTCAGACGACCATATGGGTCGTGATAGTCACACAAGGGGAAGGAGCTCGGGCATCGACAGATGAGCCTAAAGCCCTGAATATGTATCATAGGATAAGACATGTATGTCACCGTACTATCCAGGCTTGGAGGTCTGGATTTGCCATGTATAGGGTAGACAAAATCGATATCCAGCAATGGCGGGAACGTAGGAAACGGCGACTGGACCCTTCTGCTTCGGTTGATTTCATCCATATAGAAACGTGACGCCGTTCTACGACTGCAAAGCTAGATAAGTCTCTACCAATTCATAGGAAGCCTGGAGTGTCATTTGGATCCTGAAAGTGTAACGCCAATTCAATGGTTCCCGATTGAACTCCCTTCTGGACAAGAAATTTTGCAGAGTAGCACTTCTATTTCCGCTATCGTTAATAATACAAGATGATAATATACATTACTTCCAGCATCAGAAAATCACCCGGTGCTCGTTGGATCCAGTCCTAAGCACCAAATTTAGATTCTTTAAAGGGGTATCTAACTTCGTCATCCTTTCTAATCCAAATCTGCTTCTTCTTTTTTGACGGTATATGTTCAACCCAAACCTGTTTTGCCTTCTCCTTCATAAACGCCCGTATGTACCTCGGATCCCACAGCTCACTAGCAACTCCTAGGTCTTTGCAACATCGCATCAGAGCGTTCGATTTGCAACCTTCAGTCGCTGTGGGTATTCCCTCGGGAGAGAAGTAGTCTTGTTCGCCTCGCGCAATGGATACTAATCTGTTAAGAGTCAAAAGTTAGAATGATACATAATTGCTTGAAACGCGCGGAGCGCAATTGGAATCCTACCTGCCATGAGCAACAAGTGCATATTCTCTTGTGATGCTCTTTCCAGTAACAATTGTCTCTCCTCTAGGGGCCAATCCCCAGCCCCCAGGTCCGAATGCCTTATTCAGAATCCTGCGGTACTTGATCTCTGGCAAATATATAATTCCATCAGGCTTCACTTCTACATCATCAAACGGAATTGGCGCAAGCAGGATGTCAGCAGCTTCCTTGGAAAAAGGCTGTGCTGATAAGCCGTGGAAGGATCTTGTCCAGTCGACTTGGCGACTACCCTCGTCGAGAATCAAAGGCTCATCCGCCAGACCATTTGTTAAGTCCTGGATTGCCGATATCGAATCTTTAGAGCCATCGCTAGATTTCGATTTTGATGCTAGAGTGTATTTCGAGGTCTCGGTGGGTTTGGAAGCTGAGCTGGCTGTGGCAGAGGAGCTTTTTGTGCTTGAAATAGATCGCGATTGGGACGAGAGCTGGGACAGCGGCCTTGCAAAGTTGACGTTATTTAAAGCCTTTAATCGGCGACCACTTTGCCCGATACATCGACACGTCTGTTCTCTTGTGGAACTTGGTAGCGCAGAGCGTAACGCCCTGCATACTATTGCGGCCATGGTTGATGTTCTGGAGTTGATGTGGTAACGAAGGCGTTCGCGATGCACTTTCAAAAATAGAAATGCTTGGCAAGGGTTTGAAGCATGCGGTCTGGCACGTCTGGATAAGACAATTTCACCAGAGGTCCAAAGGATTCTTAAGTATACAATTAATATAATTTACTAACTATTATAGAGCGGAATTTATACATTTATTTTACATGAGTGAAGCCTGCGGTTCGACAGTGCACTTGTGGGTGTGTCCGCGTGAACCCAGATGGTCTCGACCCATCACGCATCCTTCATCTCAGTCCTCTTATCGTTCTGTTGCAGTTTCCAACACCTCTTAAAATTTTCCAACTATTGATCAGAGAATAACTACATCAGTGATGGTCTAATTTTAATCTCAGGAAAAGAAAACACGTGATATAATATTGTTCAGCGCTAAATCCAGGTTCTCACCTCTGCTTTACATTGTCTCCAATCCTTCTTCTCAAAATAGCAATCGGTCATCTTCATGTTCTCGTCTAGGTAGAATAAGCTTCAATCCCAAAAAAGAACCTTGTAGGGCTCCATATCGGGTTGAGTAGCCCCGCTGAGTTTGCTTGCTCACCTGCACATCCGGTGCTGAAGATTCGCTTGTCCCTGTTGAGGTGAGCGTTGGGGGAAAGAGATCTGGGAGCTTAAATACTCACCAGTCATCTGGTTCATCATCTTCTGCCGTTGTAGCTATCTTCGAATTGGATTCTGACTTCGACATTTTGCTTTCAAGTCTCTTCTGTTGGTGTGGTAGGGTCTCTTTAAAAATCAGGCAAACTTCCTAATTTGTTCATCTTCGGTTGAGGGCGGTGTATGAAAATGAGTTCGAAGTTGAACGTATTAGTCTACTCAGGTAGGTCGTTGTTGTTCGATCTAAGCATATTTTCCTAAACATTTGGTAGGTAATGGCAGCACAGTTGAATCTGTACGTCACTGCTTATATTCGCTGCGTCATTTATTATCTCCCAATTATGCGGTGATCCCGGTGACAGAATCAGTCATCCTCAAAGAACCATGGACTTCTTCTTGTGCGCTTCTGGTGATGCCAGGAGGAGCTGATCTTGGTTACTGTAGGAATCTAAATGGGGAGGGTAATAGGCGTATCGCTCAGTACGTTCGCCGGGGTGGCTCGTACGTAGGCTTCTGCGCAGGTGGTTATTATGGATGTTCAAGATGTGAATTTGAAGTGGGAAACCCAAAGTTAGAAGTGATTGGATCTCGGGAACTGCAGTTTTTTCCAGGAGCATGTCGTGGTTGTGCATTCAAGGGGTTCGATTATCACAGTGTCGCTGGAGCAAAGGCTGTGGAATTACAAGTTGAAACCGACGCATTCGTGGGAAACACAGCGCCTAAAACAGTTCGATCATATTACAACGGCGGTGGAATTTTCGTCGGTGCAAAAGGTTTCAAAGACCAAGGCGTCGAAGTTATTGCAAATTACGCCGATCCCACAGATGTAGACGGTGATGGAGCCGCGGCTGTAATATACTGCAAGGTTGGGGAAGGTGCAGCTCTTCTAACTGGACCCCATATAGAGTGAGTAATTCGCTGCCGATGTATGATAAATCTAATCAGTGACCAGATTTTCGGCTGTCAATCTCGATTCGAATTCAGGTGGACCCGAATACGCAAAGGTTGTCAAGGCATTGCAGGAAGCCGAGGACGCCAGGACGGCATTCCTGAAAGCATGTCTGGTTAAACTAGGTATGACCGTCAGCCAGGAGCAAACTACTGTGCCTTCTCTCTCCCGTCTTCATCTTTCATCGGTGAACCATATCGAGGTCTCAGAGTTATTAGAAGACTGGAAAGACATAACCACTGAGGAAGGCGGTGAAGAGTATATCAAGGGAGAGAACGATACTTTCCATCTTGAAAAACCAGAATCGAGATGGTCCGTGAATTCGATTGTCAAATCCCTTCCCCTTGTTGGTGGCTCTGGAGACGAGAAGACCTCTAAAGATAATGAAGGGGATGTCATTGAACCAGGGCACAGAATTATTGACTACAATAAAATCACGAAGTCTCTGGTATCACACGAATCGGAATGGCCAACCAGCAAGGAGACTCCTAGCTTTAACCATCATGCATATTATGCTAATTTAAATGCGTACCAAAACGAAAAGAACACTGAGTCAGAAGTTTTTGGCAAGACATTGCTCTACGGAGAGGTTCTTACTAGTACCAACACGATTCTTGAGAAGTAGGTGATCTCATACCAATTTATTGAAGGTTCTAGCTAACTAGAAATAGAAACCATAAACTTCTTTCTCGACTGCCAATGGGATTCACCTGCAGTGCTACAACTCAAGTGGCTGGTAGGGGACGTGGTTCAAATGTATGGGTGTCGCCTGCCGGTTCTCTTATTTTTTCAGTCGTTATAAAGCATCCCATGGAGCTCAGCAACANCTGCCCCAGTTGTCTTTATTCAGTACCTAGCAGCTATTGCTACTGTTGAAGGTATAAAGTCATATGATCGCGGCTACAAAGACGTACCCGTGAAATTGAAATGGCCAAACGATGTTTGTGAGTCTCCTGATATGCTTAGCTTACAAAACAGGCACTAACTGGCACAGATGCCCAAGACCCAACAAAACCAGGGGGAAAGGAATATGCTAAGATAGCAGGTATCCTTGTAAATTCTTCCTATTCATCAGGAAGCTATGATCTTGTAGTGGGCATTGGGGTTAACACTGCCAACCGTGCCCCGACGACCTCACTTAATGCACTATTGCCTCCACATCTTGCACCATTCACCCTGGAAAAGTTATTGGCTAGGATATTGACGAAGTTTGAGGATCTATACTTGAAGTTCCGTCGTCATGGTTTTAACAAAGAGCTTGAGGAGCTATACTATGAGCATTGGCTGCACAAAGATCAGATAGTTACTTTGGAGGCCGAAGGTGGAGTGAAGGCTCGAGTGAAAGGAATTACCAGCGATTGGGGTCTGTTACAAGCGGAAGAGCTGGGATGGGAAGATCGTCCTACCGGGAAGATCTGGCAGCTTCAGAGTGATAGCAACAGCTTTGATTTCTTTAAAGGCTTGCTGAAGAGAAAGGTGTAATATCTCCTGAGTCTTCTGAAGACTCCTTCAGGCCTTGCAGTTCACTGGATCTACCTTAGCCTTAATATAAAATAAGGCCAGGCATAAGGCAAGAAAAGCATTGGACAGGTATAAATGCTATTGATCGTGTATTCTATGACCATTTATGACTCTCAATACATTTCCATTCCAGATTATCCGCTAGGAATCCTTTGCCTGAAGGTATCTCTCCAGCGCCGAACAGTTCTGCTGGTAACCCGAGATTCCCAATAGCTAAAACCCTTTTCCAACCATCTTTCTCATTCCATAACCATCTAGCTACACTGATAGCACCCTCTATTCGAAGAACAGCCTCTATCCATTGACCGATCCTAATTACTTTGCCTCGAACGTAGGGATCGAGCCCCTCTGCTATCAAGACCCAAGAAATGTATTCAGCTTCGTCACCGACCTTGATGGCGTCGAGATCTTCCCAAAGTTCTTCATATTTGGTTACTTTCCCTGTAGTAGGATTAACCATAGCACCCTTCTCCAGGACCAGGTTGGTGTTCTCTATCGGGAACATGTCTCCTTCATCCTCTACTTTGTCAGTAGTTTTGCTATCCACCCAATGCTGCCAGATCGTATGGCCAGGCTTTACTAGCCTCCCTGAGTCATACTCGGCAGAAGTGCTTATAGATGTCCCAGCAAAACCCCACTCTAATCTTGCCGTTGCGTTAGCATCAGAAGGATCATTTGGCAAAGTTGGTTCAGTGGAGTCTGTGGATTTGAAGACCCGGACATCTACATAGTGTTTGCCTGCCGATGTGAGAACAAGAGTGCTATCAAGAAAACATTAATATGAAATATCAGAAGTTAAGCACTGGAAAACTACTCAGTATTCTCTCCGGCTGGGTCATCCTATGGACTTTAGCTACGAGGCGTGAACAATCAGGTCCATTGGATCATTTTCAACCTACCCCCCATTTGATGTGTTTTCTAATGGAAATAAATGGATGTGAACTCATACTGAGTTCTGGGTACAAGTGAAGTCTTTGGCTAATCCAGGTTGTGGAATACAAGAAGTGCGATAAAGATGGGGCAGAGTAATATAATATCCTCTTAGCTCGTCATCTCGGCCTGGTGGGGAACAGCCTCGTGGTCGACACACGGTAGGAATTTAGATAACTGGCCACATCATTTCGAGCAGAGTTTTTATGATACCCAACGGTATATGAACTATATAAATAAAACTAGGCGGCTGATTCGCATTATGCGCAGCTCATGGGACCTTGAGTCAACAACTGCAGAGGAAAAAATTACATGATATCATAACCTATCTATAATACAACATTAGAGTAGAGGATATTAAGAGTGGCCGATGACCGAGTCGGAAGACATAAGTGACTCCCTGTGAGATAAACCCAAGGTCCGAATACTCCCCCTCCTAAAGATATCGGTGATTATAAGACAACATGAAGAAACGGATAAGAGCTCCAGTATGCACTCTCAAGCACTAGTTTTGGCTTTCTCTCTCACTGCGGCCCCGGAAGCACGATACCACACATCGCCTCCCCATCTCATCATTCGTTCAACAGCAGCAGTGGGTGTGTCCACGGCAGGTCGCACATCGAGGTAGAAAACGGGCTCCCCAGAAGGGTCTGGTGGTGCCGAATAGTAGTCGATCACATATCTTACAGTCTTTGTCTCACCATTATAGACCCTCTCAACAAACCAATCGTGTCGATCAAAAGGAGGTTCGGTTCTGTTCCAGTCTGTAAGTCTAGTCTAGTATGAATGCTTCCGAGAAAAACCTACTCATATTTGCTAGGGTAGATCCGTCCCATAAGTTGAATCATCGCTGCCTTGGGAGTCATCTCCTTTGGCCGGCCTTGAAACTTTAATAATTTGGGCTGGATCAGATCATCCTCATCGGTTTTGGTTGTCAATGCGTTCTCCTCTCCCCTCTTTGACAGTTCCCACCCTCTTGAAAGCCCTCTGCCGAATCGTCGCTCCCACTCTGCTATTTCTGCCCAGGCACCCTCATTCAGGAAATTATGCACAGAAACCATGCTTTCCACGGCCGTTATATCTGTATCAGTGTAACCCTTTCTCAAGAGGGCATTGTACATCTGCTGGGGAGATGGATACTCCCAGTTTCCATCTCCTGTTCCCTTAGGTATCGATGAGGGCTCTCGCTCTGTAGGGAGAGAAATTTTCTGATTTGCGGCTCGTTCTTGGGACAGATCTGGAAACATATAGTTGAGCGGATTAAGCTTGGAGAAGGTTGACGACTTTTTTGGTTGGCTATTGGATTGAGAATCGTCGCCGGGCTTGTAGGGACAGGCAGATTCGGCCGGGGGCGACGGCGGCTTTGGGACGGATTTCAGGGCATCTGCGCTGTGCTTGTGCATGGGACAGGATGGCTACAATTCATCAATAAAACTCTTCCGAATAAGATTTTGGTTCACTCACGGGAGGAGAGCCTGCGCCATTTGGAGGCATCGGATGGGGAGCGACTCGCGCATTCACGGGGACTTCAGCATCTGCCCAAAACCAACCCATGTTCACTCTAATCAATGGCTTGATGGAAATGGGATATAAGGAGAACCGCTAGATCTTAGCACCGGTTGAGAGGGAGTGTGTTTGCAATGAGCAGCAGTATCGAAGGGGATTTTCGAGAGGCAAGGCTGGAAATGTTTTATCGATGCCGGACTGGGCCGCGATATGGCTTGATACGGAAAAATAAATTTAGTGATATTACCACCCTTACAGCATGCTCCCGGACCCACCCGTAATTGTAAGCAAAGTTCTCCTGCAGCCTCGCGCAGATGCCCAAGGGCTTGTTGAAGTTACTTTGCAAGTAGATCAATGATTCTAGCAATTCTCTGGGTTTCTAAGGATCATTGGTGAAGCTCACAATAAATTTAAGGACCCGGCCTAGGAGCGCATCAGGCAGCAACTGCTATGAAAATCGGCCGCAGGCGTCACACGTAACGGCATCTACCCCTGAGAGGTCCAATAGAACGCCTGACGTCAGTGCTCGTCACAAGCCGATGGACGCAACTGTTCGCGACAAGTAAAATTCAACACCACCACCTCCTCCCGGCCTCAATGGAAGAGCGGTAATACTTTCACAATAGTTGGCCAGCTGCGCTTTCCTGAAAATGAGGGCGGCCTTCAGAATCAGCCATCTGTGGCTGCGGCAGAACGCCCGCCACCTGCCGCGAAGTCATTGGGGGTATCTCGAGCCCGGGTGGAAACGCACATATGGCGGTGGAGCAAAGGGATACTTTCGATCATATCCGCGACGGAGGGGCGTTATACTTACGGCAGCGACTGGATTGAGCCCAGCATTATTCTTTGCGCTGTCGGAGACGGATAATGGCGGAACGGAGCAGACAGCTGAAGGACGAATGCTGGAAGCATCGCGGGAAGAAATTAGGAAAAAGGTGTCCGAAGATGATCGAGGTTTCACCAGGTTTCGAAAAGAGGTTGTCCTGTTCTTGGATATGTATATCTGGGAGCCTATATGCACGGCATTGAGGTTTTTGCACCTCGTCGTGATATTTGTTCCTGTTATTGCGACTGTGCCTGCTATATGGATAGGACCTCGAGTAAAAGAGCGGCAGAACGAGAGAACTGGTACCCTCTGGTGGTATGGCTTCCTTATAAACTCAATGGAGCGTGCCGGTCCTGCTTTCATCAAGGTGACTTGCCTTTCTCTACTAGTCGAGTGAATGTGCTAATCGCTATTAGCTTGGACAATGGGCAGCTTCTCGCTCGGATATCTTCCCAACTGAAATGTGCGAAGCCATGTCAAAACTCCATTCCAGCGCCCCTGCTCACTCGCTGGACCAAACCATACGTATTATACGGAAAGCTTTTGATGACCGACCCTTCGAAGAAATATTCGAGGAGTTCAATAAGAAACCTTTAGGGGTTGGGGCCATAGCCCAGGTATACAAGGCTAAGCTGAAGCCAAATTTAGCAACACCATTTGATCCAGACTTGGAAGAGCCACCTAACCTGCGCAAGAATGTCCGAAAGAACGTGGACACCCTAATTAAGAGCACACCACAACGCGTGCCATCGTCTTATGTGGCAATAAAAGTACTGCACCCGGGAGTAGAGCGGGTGGTAAGGCGGGATCTCTCCATCATGGGCTTTTTTGCTAGCGTTCTCAATGCTATTCCCACTATGGAGTGGCTATCTCTCCCGGACGAGGTGCAAAAGTTCGGAGAAATGATGAAACTTCAGCTGGATCTCCGAATTGAGGCTACCAACTTATCCATTTTCAGGAGAAATTTCAAAGAAAGGACCACAGCATGGTTTCCTTACCCTTATACCGCATTCACTACTCGGCAAGTACTAGTTGAAGAGTTTGCTCAAGGCATACCATTAGCTGAATTCATGGAAAAGGGAGGTGGTGTCTTCCAGGAGGAGATCGCCAACGAAGGACTGGATGCCTTTTTGAGGATGCTATTAATAGATAACTTCGTTCATGCTGATTTGCATCCTGGAAACATTATGGTACGGTTCTATCAATCAGAAAAACCACAGCTTCCATTCTCCAAACAGAAAGAGGAAATCCCACAGGAGCAGATGGACGTGACCGAACAGGTTCTGGAGAGATTAAGACCATATAGACATAAAAAAGACATTAAAGACTGGGAGAGCGAATTAGAGAAAATAGATAGGGAAGGCTTTAGGCCGCAGTTGATATTTATCGATACGGGTCTTGTCACGGAACTCAATGCTACCAATCGGAAAAATTTCCTTGACCTCTTCAAAGCGATTGCGGAATTTGATGGATACAAGGCGGGCCATCTCATGTGCGAAAGAAGTCGACAGCCAGACTCAGTTATCGATGGAGAGATATTTGCTCTGAAAATGCAACACCTAGTTCTAGGGGTTAAGAGTCGTACATTAGCTCTTGGAAAAATGAAGATAGGGGATATTCTTCACCAGGTACTGAGTATGGTAAGGACACATCATGTACGAATGGAAGGGGATTTTGTCAATGTGGTCATAAGCATCCTGCTTCTTGAAGGGATTGGAAGGAGCCTCAATCCCAACATTGACCTTCTCTCGGCTGCCCTCCCTATTCTCCGGCAGTTAGGTGCCCAAAGTGGTGGTGGAATGCTGAGAAAAGGAGATTTCTCAATGCTTGTGGTCTGGGCGGGTTTGGAAGCCAGGAGTTTCTTGCAGGCTTCCATTGAAGACGTGAGTTGTTTCCTTATTCAAAGCAGACCAAATACTAACCGATTATTCAGGTGGAGAGATGTGTAAAATACGACTTGTTGTCGCCGAATGTATGAATATGAGATTAAGAATAATATATAGAAATAATGCTGCATGCCTTATAATATTTTGCCAACTTGCACTGCAGCTTCATCCATATGGTCGACCATTTCAACCTCTTTCTCTGACGTCATGTTAACCATCAATAGCAGCAGAAATATTAGGAGGTCTATCACAACTCACCTGAATAGGATGCCTTCAGCTAGCTATCTGATGGAACCTCAGTAGTGACTCTTCTCATAGACAAGGAGACGCTATGCAGATATGAACTCTGGTGTGAGGTTATACATAACATTGAAACGCTAAGATACGTTCTCCTGGCAACACAAGATGCAATAAAGGTGTTATTGATCTGTTTCTTTTCGCCTTATACCTCAGGCGAAAAGCAATCCCTATTTCATGAAGTTATACATTTCACCTTTACTTTCATCTTCAGCTAGCTCTCTTTTCTTTTCAAGAATCGCTTCACAAGCTTGTTTCTTCTTGACAGCAAGTTTTTGTGGATTATCGACTCTTGAAGTTCACACCCTCTCGACGACTAGTAGTCTTTTTTACATATTGACTTAGTTGGATTTGAAACCTTTGTTAGTCGAGATCCTATTCCACACAGCAAACACGACTGCACACAGCAAGAGGCACTTCAAACGCGCGCCCAGATAACCATCTGTGTTGGAGCGTATTGAGAGATAGCTTCTCTCTCTCTTAGCCACATCATTATACTTGTGCTCCTGGATTGGTATGCATGTTTGGCAAGAGTTTCAATATGAAATACGAATTCTGTGATTTGTTCCATTTCTAATCAGCCTACAGATCTAGGTTTTAGCAAGAACAATTCACTCCTTGACGTATAAGGAGTTCTGCGTGGGTAATTCTACACACTGACACATCGTTCCATTTAATATGCTTACTGATATGCTTAGAACTTCTTGCACGTATAGTAGTATGCAAAGGGTCACTCAAAAGAAACCTATCAACGAGCAGGGGTCTTCTGCGGCTTTGAGCTAGTCTTAGTCCCGGTGGTCTCAACATTCAGATGCCGCCCCGTTTGTCGTCACGCCCACCCAACATCCCTGTTATTCGGGACCTTGAGCGAGGAGATGTAGATATATCTTCCAGGACGCGCCTATATATACAACCAGTGGAACATGGTGGGAACGAGTTGCCAGGTGAAGAAGGGCAACACGAACGTTCTGGAGGTAACCCTACAACTAATAAAGCGAGAGATGGATCGGGCTCCTCAAAGAGATACTTCTGGTTCTACACTGGAATTTTCCTTATCCTCTTTGGGTTCGCATCGGCATTGGTAGCACTCACCGTTGTTGTAAAGCACAATGACCACGACATACCTATGAAAGGGGGTCCACAAATTTGGCTCGGCATGAGCGCAGTCATCTTCCTCCTCGGCGTTCTAATTACCGTAAATATTGGTTGTGATCTTAGTGGGCACAATACATTCTCTGCGTATGACGAGCCCGCTATGGAACGGCGTCCTACTAATCTAACAAGGCAAAGGCCGGTACAGGCTCGACTTAACAGACGGACTAGACAAGGGCCTACAACTTCTCCGATTAACGGTCAACTGGATGAGAGATCACAATTTCTCGTTAGAAACCGTCGAGACTCTGAGGAAACCCGCTGGTCCATGTTCTACGACCGGTCAGGGAACACACATGACCCGAATGGCACGGTTCCAGGTGATATAGCGAGAGGCGCCGTTCCAGGTGCGCAAGGTGCCAGAGCTGGTCGTGCTCCTAATGATGATACTGAAGCTTCCAACGGAGGTGACCAGATTCGCCACGGATCGATTAACCACAATTCTGTCACAATTAGTACACCGGTAGGTGCAGACGTATCCTGTGCAGCAAGTCTCGTGGACACTCAGAGCTCTTTATCATGTTCTCCAATCGAGGATCCTGTCGGAAACGTTAATCCCCGTCTGCCGCCGCATCGCAGAACCTCAACTGCGCTCTCTCTTAATTCACTCGAACGAGCCCGGCGGTTTGCTAGGCGTGATACTATTCTCAGCACCTCCCCTGTATCATCACCCGCATGGCCAAAGCCACAGTGTGGCAGTGGGCCCTACGAGGACATTGAAATGCAAGACATGGCGAGCTCTGTAAGTGGAGCCGGAACCAGAGGTCAGTCTACCTTCAACCAAGGACGGAGTCCAATACCTGCGCTATGGAATGTGCATACCTATGAAAGATCCCGCACCAACGTACGCCATGTTGAGTCAAGCACAGCAGATGATGTATATCTGCTGAACTCTACCGTTGAGGCACAAAGGGAGGAGGCTGTAGTTACAGCAAAGAGTCCTCGCAACGTCGATGCCGGCTGGGAGACTCAACCATTATACGGCGGTCGTCCGGCCAGGAAGTTAGTCTAGTGGACTAGCTGAACTGAGGCAGTTCCTCACAATCCCTTGAGTTGATCTCTTTCTTCAGGCAGACTTTAAATTTTCGGATCCTCTTGAAGAGTCAGTCGTATCTGTTTTACATCTTCTATGGGAATCAATCATCAGGCGTTACGGGCATACAGATTATGCGATAAATAGCTTGATGCTCTTTCTAGAGCTCATCTCTTTTCTTGTTTTCCTTCTTTGTTTTTCTTGTGGCAAGGTGCAAGGTATACTTCTGGGCTGGGGATTATATATTTTGTAAGAGTAGGATGACAATTCCGGGTCCCCCACCGAAAGCCACGAAAGCATGAATCAAGAATAACCAACCATGTAGATTATTAATGATGAAAATCTCACAATATCCAAGGATATGTCAGGAGATATGAAGTCCTGGAATTAAAGTAGTAGTATTTTGATATGGCTATACTGCCCTATCAGCCCCTATCAGCCCTTTTCCTATTCTCTCTTTGCCTCTTCTCCTTACCAACCATCTTCCGTCTCTTCTTCCAAGCTCGGTTAGTTTCGCCTCTGTTTTCATAAAACCATTTCTGGAAATCGCTTTCCGCCTCCTTGTCTTCTCCAGCACCAGTCTTCGCCGCCTTATCTCCTCTCGATGGGCTTCCATCGTAGTCTTCGTCTCCCTCGTCTCCGTTCCCACTGGGCCAGATAAACTTCTTATCCCGAAACCCCGTATCAGGTGTCGGCGCCGCACTGCGGATACCGCGATACTCGAAGTCCTTTTGCGTAAAAGGAGTCATCGGTTCTGTGTACTGCCTCACTGCGTTCGGTGTCTTATCATCTTCAACATCTCCATCGTCACTCCCAAAAAAGCTGAATGATGGAGCTTCAGGAATCGTTAATTTTCCTTCTGGACGGGGTTTTTTGAAAAGTGCTTCTAAAGGATGGACTTCGCCAGAAGCAGTGGTGGTGACAGCAGTAGTGGTGGTGGTGGTAGTAGTAGATGCTATCGGTGTTGATGGAATCGGCGGCGGTATTGTGATGCTCAGATTCGGTGCTTGTCCGGAGGAATTGGATTTGGAGTTTCTTCGCTCTGGAGTCTGTATCGCTACTGCTGGTGTCTCATCTTCTGATGAATCGTCTGAATCGCTCTCTTCTGAAGAAGGCCCTGAGCTGGATGTTTCAGAATCGTCTGCTGCTGCTTGAACTGTCGCTTCTTTCTCACCATCACCATCTCCTCCTACTCTTCCTTCTCCTTCTTCTTCTTCTTCGTCTTCCGAGGAGGTACCAGAGCTAGATGTCTCCGAATCTTCTACGGCTGGTACAGGGGCCGTCTTGTCCTTGCTCTCTTCCGGTTCCTCGTCGTCAGACGATGAATCTTCTTCAGAAGTAGTATCATTGACATCCTGTGCGTCTTTCGTCGGCTGTATTCGTGACTCCGCGGCACTTGATTTAGCAACCGCAGGTCTCTGCACCTTCTTAGTCACCGCCTCTACCACATTCCCATCCTCATCAACCCATCCTGTGCCTTCCACAAACTCCACGGCCGGCTTTGAACTGCTTGACGCTGCAGTAGAACTCTTCAAGAAGCTTGGATACTTTGTTGTCTTAGCAAATTCATGCACAAGCACCTCCTTCCCTTTCTTCGACCGCTTCTTCTTGTCAGGCTTGGCCTTTGTCGCTGCAGGATCCGCTACGTTTGCAGCGACATTTGGAGGTAGCACAGTTCGGAACAGGCATTCTGGATCTGTGGTAAATTTCGATCTGACTACTGCTTTCTTTTTCTCCTTCTCCTTCTCCTTGCTATTCTTTGATCGTCTCTCCGATTTCACAGCGGCAGGAGGTGTTGTCCACCCTCTCTTAACATGGCGATCACCAATCTCAACTCCTTCCAGAGTATCTGGGTCTCGTTTCCGTTTCTTTGAAGAACTCTTCTTCTCTTTAACCGGTTTCTCTTCCACTTCTGCAGCTGTAGTGATCTCCTTCTTTGGTCTCGCCTTCTCTATTCGCAGTTTGACCCCTTTCAGAATTGACCCATTCAATTTCTTTTTCAACTTTTCAGCCTCCATTGTCGGGAGTTCTACGTAGCCGTAGGCTTTCTCGGGGAAGGTCTGCAGTGAGTGGTAAGAGATATTGCGAGCGTTTGGGAGACTCGAAGCTGGGATGATCGTGTTAAGCAAGGTCGGATTGAAGGGTGTGATATGCAGTCGAACGTAATCCGAGCTTGAACCTGTTACCGGAACAGACCCTACGTCCAGACCAGCCGCCATGATATCATGCTGTGCTCAGTTGCACAAATTCTGCAACCGTTACTGCTGGACTCCTCAGCGGGTATGTCAATTCAAGATTTATTTTGTATCGGCAGAACTTCGGCACGTTGGGCGGTAGCTGTGCAAACTAACGAAATATGGAAAGAGGTTTCATAAGGCCAAATAGGCGAAACTCTCCAACAGTTACGGGCGTTTGGTCTAGGGGTATGATTTTCGTTTCGCATTGCTTAAGGCTATATGAAAGGTCGTGGGTTCAATTCCCACAACGTCCAATAACTTTTTGTTTTTGTTTCTTCTGTGAAATGTATTCTTTTTTGCAGGTTTTCTAGTTCTTTTTGCGTATGGCTTAAAGTGCCGCACAACCGTGTACATGTCCAGTGTAAGGCTACGAATTTTTCCAGAAGTAGACAAAGTTCCTCGCCTGCCTTACATGTCGATACCCCGTTGCAAATCATCTATTTCGAATTCACTGCATTTTGGGTCAAATGATACGTTTTCGTAATTCTCTTGTTGTTAATTTAACCCAAGAGATATATCATCGAAAGAGAAGAAGAAAAAATAACATTGAAATTATTCTATGGTGCAACATTTCCTCCATCGAATCAAGCAAGCATTCAAAGTAACCGAAGCAATAGGGCCTCAATGCAAAACCCAGGAAATATTGATAAGGGGTACACATGACATTCACGATGACATTGTATTTAGCTTGATTGCCAAAGTGAAGCACGATTATTATGCACGCCACGAAATAAACACATAATCCACTACCTCTCTTTTAACGCTTTTGTATTTATTTTACATTCTATTCGGGTGTCTTTTTGACAACGCAAGTTCCTCACTATATATACCACAAATCACATACCTCTAATGCCATTCTTATGAAGTTTATACCACTTTATAGGACAGCCGCCAAGTTAACATCATAACCCCAATATAACGAATGAATGAAGATATTGGTATCTAATTTTTTGGGATGGCGTAACAAATCATGAACCCCGCATACAGTTACATCAGAATCTAGGGGATAACGAAGGTATTTATATCAGTTCCCATACAGCAAATCAAACTTCTCCCCCTCTTCTCCAGCGCAAACTGGATGCTTCCTTTCTTATGCACCGACGCTCTCGATTCTCGAGCCCATTCTATCGATCGGTAGCTCCTCAGCTTGCTTTGGAAGGTCGGGTATTCTTGATGACATGTTGTCAGGGATCAACTCTGGAGTATGCGAGCGCACGGGGTACTCAGTAGCAGGAGCAGCAAGGAGTGTGGATGTGAGTGGCTGAGGAGAATGAATGGTGGGTTCGTCCTTCTCTCCGACTTTGTTCTCCAACGGCTTGGTTCGTGTTCCAGTCCGGATGGCTGATGGGAGGATCTGTTCGAAACCTTGGCTGGCAGCGACTTTCTCGATGGATTTGAAGTACTGGGCAGCCTGTCAGCAAACCATACACATAATTATGAGAGCCAACCGCCATAGAGAAATAAAAAGCTTACCTTAACAGTCTTAACTTGGAGCTCGAGCGTCGCATCCTCATCGACCACAATCATTGGGTGAGGATGTAACTGCAGACTGGAGAGAGTCCACATGTGGTTGACACCACCTTCAATGCACTTTTGAAGGGCCAATGCCTTGTGAGCTCCGGTAATGATGATGACGACCTCTCGGGCCTCCAAAACTGTCTGCACACCAACAGTCAAGGCCATCTTCGGGACTTTCTCCAGGTCATTACCGAAGAACCGCGAGTTGGCAAGGATAGTATCGTATGCAAGAGTCTTAACTCGAGTTCGGGAAGCTAAGCTGGAGCCTGGCTCATTGAACGCAATATGACCGTCTGGTCCAATTCCACCCAAGAAGAGATCAATACCGCCAGCGGCCTTGATTGCTTCTTCATACTGCACACATTCTGCCTCCAGATCTGGCGCATTGCCGTTCAGGATGTGGATATTGGATGGGTGGACGTTTACGTGAGAGAAAAAGTGCTTGTACATAAAGGTGTGGTAGCTTTCTGGATGTTCTCGAGGGATCCCGATGTACTCATCCTGCACGGTGGAAATCAGCATCCGGCTTCCTACTACAATCTCTTGCGCGCGAGGATGTCTATCTTCATACCATATTAAAAGTGACGACATTTTCAAATGAGATCACGCCGGCCTTGTACTTCTCAACTAAGATCTTGTAGATGCCAATAGGGCTGGAACCGGTGGGTAAACCAAGAACAAAAGGATGTTCTGGAGTCGGTTCGAAGGCCTTGATACGATCTGATAAGGAAACTGTTAGCAGCGGCCTCTTGAGGTGTAGACTCTGCCTAGTGATAAATCTCACCAATGATGTACTGGGCGATATAAGCCGAGGCATCAGTCGGGGTGTCTCTAATGATGAGCCTCATCTTGAATGTCTGCAAAGCCTGCTTTTATTTTTGGGAGGGCAGTAAGGGGATTGGTGATATTATTTGGGGAGGATGGGAGAGAAAACCAACGACCGAAGGTAAGAAGATATATCGACCGGCGCAATGTCCGGAGGAGATATGGGTGCCATCCCACCCACTGACATCAGTCGTCCATCAAACAATCAAGATTGGGGCGGCAAAGGCACGCCGGTCCATCCTGCGATCTTACCTAACGACCGAACATCTCAGGTCAGGCAACAGAAGCAGAAACTTCCAGGCCATCCGGAGCACGACGTGCAAGCACGGCGGGTGTATGGGCTCGCCATACGGCAAACCTGACCGGATGGCGGTTGCGTTGTGGTGAGCCGGGCAGAGCGGCCATGTCACGTCACGGTCAGCGATGCCAGTCTAAGGTTTGATCTGCTCCATGAACCAGTCCGGCGCCACATCTAAGGGCGGCTGCTGAGTGGACGGTTGCCGCTGGTGGGGGCGATCCGCCACATGGGCGCCGGGGGCTTGCGTGAAGAGCGACATCTGGAGCTCTGGCAGCACCGGGAGACTCTTGAGCGCTGAGATTTGGAGATGGGAGCATCTCGGAGAATTCAGGCTTCGCGCATGGAGGCGCTGAATATTGAGAGCATGCGGTGGATGCGAGTGGATGCTGCCAGCGTCCCCAGCGCGAGTTTTAGGTAGGTGACCAGGTACTGAGGGCCGCGACAAGACCGCGACAAGACCGGCCGCGATGGATCATGGTTGCTGGGTGTCACGGTCTGGGGGAGCCAGCAACCCGCCGGAATTGATATGGGGAGGCTGATGACTAGATTGATTGGCGCATGGAATTGATGCTTTGCTGGGACTCGATGCTGGATCGGGGATTACTGTCAGTCAGCCGTGGGCACAGTTGGAGCAGATGGAGCCGTGGAACCATTGATCGAAGGGCTCTCGATGGGATGGAGGACTTGGGAGACGTCGCGCGCGCTGTTGTAACGTTGCGTGGGGCGCTAAGGCTGAGCGACGGTTCAGTGAGGGACCCGGCAGAACCGCCCACCGCCTGCCGCTTTCGGCCCGGAAGACCCTCACGGATCCGCTGGAGCCCTGGACGCCGCAAAATTTTTGTTTTGCGGATGATGAGCAGAAGGGAATACCACCAGCAGGCACGCAACGCAGCAGCCACCCAGGCTCAAATCCTACGTGCTACCGGTGCCTCGCGCTCCGTAACCACGGGCCCCATTCCCAATCTGCCCGCCCCTTCCCGGCAGAGCCTGGAGAGCACCAGCAGAACAGGCCCGCGTTGAAGGGTGTTGGAGACCCTCAGTGGCCCCTAAGGTTACAGCTAAGAATGGGAACAAGCTCTGGCCCAGGCACCCCCGTCTGATGAGCCCCTCCAGATATGGGGTCCCGGGCTTTCGTAAACCTGCCAGGTCTCTTCGTGCGCATCCACTCGTCGTGCCTGGATCGTCTTTTCTGTCGTCGCTGCACCGTGGTGCTGGTTCCTTTAACGAACAACCACCGACCCAGAAAGACCTCCGGTGTCCTGTGTGCCCTGTGGTCTTGTCTCCTTTTCGCCATTCCTCCCTCCTATGAGCCCAGCTCCCGTCCAGCACTCCAGTCTCCGGCGCCCCGTGTGGTCTCGTGTGTTTGTTGTTTCTTGCTCGTATTCTCACCGTTGCTGTTCCTGCTCCTCCTGCCACTCGTTTGCCTCCTAAGTAACCCGGTCCTGCCCTCTCAGGCTCACCTCACCCTCTCTCTGTCTCTTGCTGCTGTTCCAGTCCTTCCAAGGTTACGAGGCCACTGCCCTCCCGTCTCTCGTCCTGCACACCTGCACTCGGCACTAGGCCCTGCGGAGCATCCAGCAAGGAAAGGGCAACCTTACCCGTCTTATCGACCCAGACGCTTCCTACAGAAATATACACGGTTACCGCCTGGTCCAGGGTTTAATTTCATGTTGATGGCTCTTCCCATCTGGCTGAGCTAACCTTCCATCCCTCCCAACCGCGCCTAAGAAGCGCAGTATAAGACGCCTACACATGTATCAGCCTTGGATGAAATGCAGCCATTCATTGCTGCAATGCTCGAGTTACGGAAAGCCCTCTATGCCGCCCTCGCCAAATCTCTGCTGCGCACCAAGTCGCTGGTGCAGACCATTCTGAACATATGGATTTCGCCCGTGATCATCAGGTCGAGAAAGCAGAATGGCTCGGCGTCGGGCAGCGTAAAGAAGACAGTCCGGGAGTTCTTGGACGAGGTTGAGACGCTGTTCCGCGGCCCTACCAACCGGTTACCCTTGGTAGCTCTCTCTGATGGCATCAAGAAGCAGTTGGAGGAGTGTATGGTGGAGAACCCATGGTGTATGCTGCCGTCGTACAACTCGGAGCTCCCAGATGGTACCGAGAGTGGGACGTTCTTGGCCTTGGATGTAGGAGGTTCGACGTTCAGGGTGGCCTTGATCCAGTTGTCGGGGGGGAAGAATGGCGAGCAAACAAGTCAGATATTAGCCCGTGGCACCTTCAAGATTGATAACCCGGTGAAGAGATTAGAAGGCATGTTATTCTTCGACTGGATGGCGGACCGCATTGAGGAGATTCTGTCTGGTCAGCTGGCTGGTCATGGAGCGTCGGGAAGCCCATTGTTGATGGGCATGGCATGGTCGTTCCCCATCGAGTGCGTGTCTCTTTTATATTGTTATCCTTTGTTTCTCTCTGATGGATATGTTCACTGACATCTTTTATAGACAAACATCTCTTCGAAGTGGACGTATTCAGGGAATGGGCAAGGGTTTCCTCGCTGCCAACGGCCTCTTAGGCCAAGACCTCGGTGACATCCTTCAAACTGCATGCTCAAAAAAGGTAAAGAACTCTTTAACTAAAGTATTCCTCGGGAGAATCATACTTGCTAACAGAAAAACTGATAGGGCCTCAATGTCGAACTGCGTGCCATAGTCAACGACTCGTCGGCATGTCTCCTTTCCAAAGCTTACCACGACCCGAGCACAAGATTTGCTCTCATCCTGGGTACCGGTGTAAATGCCGCTGCTCATCTTCCCGTTCATCTCTTCTCCCCTCCCAAGTTTGGTGAACGGCCTCAGGCCTGGTTTGACTCCGCTAAACACGTCATTGTCAATACTGAACTGTCAATGTTCGGCGCGGGAATCTTGCCCCTCACGAGATTTGACAAAGATTTATTAGCAATCCATCCTCAGCCGACCTTCCAGCCTCTGGAGCATGTTGTTAGCGGTGGCTACCTGGGCGAAGTGACGAGAAGGGTGCTGATTGAAGGAATCCAAACCGTTGGATTATTCGGCGGTGTTGTCCCGCCATCTCTTGTAGAACCATACTCGCTCGACACGTCGGTAATCTCCCGCATCGAAGGGTAAGCCTGTTCCCCAAAGTATCCATCCGATACCATTCAGATCCGCCTTACCTGTATTTGAAGAACCCAAAGGCTAACATAAAATCTTCACTGTAGCGACACATCCTCAAGTCTCAAGACCGCCATCTCCGTCTTCACCTCCTCCCACCCAACCACACCTCCACCAACCAAGTCCGACATCAAAGCCCTACGCACCATTGCCTCCCACGTCTCCTACCGCGCTTCAGCACTCGTAGCCGCTGGCGTCCACGCCTTATGGCATCTTCGCAACGAAGGCGAAGCCTGCGCGGCGGCGCAAACTTCTCCCGTGACCATTACGGCGGCCGCTGCCTTGGCTGGGACGCTCACACCCGAGTCGGACACCGGCTCGGATCACGACAGCGCGAAATCGATCGCGGCCATTGTCTCTGCTCTTCCAGAAGTCACGACCCCGCCTGCCACCCACGATAGCGGCAAGGCGATGGGTGGAGCTACCGTGACGGTGACGATAGAGCATCCGATCCCGGCACCAGCGAAGACGCTGGTAGCTTTCAACGGTTCCGTGCTGGAGAACTACCCCAACTTCCGCGCCAACTGCCAGAAACACCTGGACATGCTGGTCGAGGCGTCAGGCAGCGCCAAGGGGATGCTGGAGCTGGAACCTGCGATGGAAAGTTCGCTCCTTGGTGCCGCGGTGGCAGTTGCCTGCGTGAAATGAGAAAAGAGTAACTCCCACTAAAGCAATTGTTCTCTTTTATACACCTGGCCTGGAGGAAATCATTCATCGAAAAATTCGGCAGAGGCATGCTGGATTGGAGATGTGCACGAAGAAAGAAGAAAAAGGTTCCTCTCTCAAGACAAGACAAGTCGAGACAATAAAGGAAATATAGGAGGATAATGATATAGATTTATATCATCATTTGCCATTATTACTACTTTATGTACCCCCTTCCCCGTCACAGATATCACACATCCGCACATACCGAACCCTTACACCTCATCGTCCTTTTCGCATAATGTGTCGGAGACGGGCATGGTGTGAAAAAATGGGGATCTTTTATTACTCCCCGTTTTTGATACATTTAATTTTTTTTGGAACTTTTTGCATATGATTGGGCGTTTTATGAAATGACCATGTTTCTGTATCGCATTTGTCTAAACCAGGTTTTTGCATCTTCATTTCAGTTCCCTTTTTTATCTATAGTTCTATATATAATAGGGAATGTCGTGAGGCATCTAAGCGTTGTGCGTGAGAGTGCGGAAGCTTGACAAAGTATTTTATGGAAAGGATAAGGAGCGTGTATCTTGGGAGCTATTCAAAAATACTTTTAAACTCTCCAATTTCTCACTTTTCGGGGTTTCCATAAAATCCCCCCTTCGATATGTTGCATGGGAGTTTTCATGAGAAGATGGAACTGAAACGGCGGGGAAAGGGGATGACCTCCTAAGTCATCAAACTCCCGTTTGCTCTCATCAATCTTGATTTTACGTATCTTCGGCTAGGCATTTTTCTTAGCTGCATTTTTATCCAACCCAGGATTATCTTCTTCAGCGCGCCATCAAATGTATATAGCTTTACTTCTCTTTGCTCTTTCCCCTCCTGCGCAAAGCAAAAAGGGCGCAGAAGATAACCAAAATCATGTTTTTGCGAGATAGAAAAATATAGAGAAGCGATACAACACCAACTTGTATATAATAATATATTTATGTAATGCATCTGGTATTGTTTCCGCACCTGGATATCATAAGAGTCAAAAAAACACCAGAGGTTATGCCTCCTCATGAAAATGACGTTAATCATGATAGTAACCTAGTCTCATTTCCCTCTCTTTTTTGGGTCCTTTACCTCGCAAAAATGCTAGTGACAATAATATTAATAAATCCAAGAATAAACCACTTAACCTGCTCCGCAGCCTATAGAAATACATGCCTAGTCTTGTTCCTTGGCTTGGCGGTGCCTCATTCTTTGAGCTGAACCAGGGGGTTGCAGGGCAATTGTTATGTTGCACGACCCTTAAACTGGTGCAACCTTACGCCTTGTCTGACACGCTCGATGTTCCCTCTCCCCACACTGCGTTCACACCGTGGCCACACAGCACATCCACACCCTCACCGCGCCATTGCATGGCTTGCGGCCCTCTGCCGTACGCCCGAGATCAGAAAACTATCGTAGATAATTTACGATGTGGGGAAGCCACGCAAAAATGCCCCTTGCCCCTGAAGATAAGGATATATGCAGGTTAGTCTCTTGCATTGGTGCCAATCTACCGCACGCCACCCGTCCCATTCACACCGGGTGAGTGATCATGAGACGAAAGCTCATTGTCAGTGACTGTGGACTGCACACACTCCAGCCAGCTTTTTCGTCAGTTCTGAGGAGACTCGTCATCCAATGCTCCTGCTCACATGCAGGATGTCGCACCGAAAACGATCACGATTCCCTCTTCATTACCTGTTGATTGCGAGAAATTCGAACACAGCCAAGGTAGACCTGCATGGGGAGCGGAAGGAAACAGAGGATACCCCCCGTCTTGGTATCTTTGGCAGGAGATAGGCACACCAAGCTGCAGACTGCTCGCGTTCTTGCGTTGGAGCCCACAAGCTAGTTTTGTGAGGCTTGAAGCGCGATTCCCACCCTCCGCCACACCAGAAGGAAAAGGCTGCTGAGGTCTAATCATCAGCAGAGAAATATCGCTTCGATTTGCTCTTGGTTTGCTGAGCCTTCATGTCCTCGGGTATAATGGTGTGATGTACAACATGAGGACGGTAGATGGCATCGACAGGAGGCATCCTGTGCAAGAAAATCTCAGCCATTTCATCTTCAGGTTACAGGACTAAGGAGTACACTTACCAGTCGTCTAGACTCAATGGGAAGTACTCGTAGAGCAAATCTGCGCTTTCAACTGGACTGTTGACGTTCTTTTTTGTCGCACCAGATGTAGGGGGGCTAGTACTATCGCCAAGACTCAGTGACTGATGAGATCCTTGCTGAGATGGACCGGATCGCATCGAGGCATCGTCATCGGCAAGAGATAGGTCAATGGGCGCTGAAACGGCACCGTTTGTGGAAGTTTTCGAGGGAGAGATTTCAGATTTCCACCGATTCGGAACGGGTGGTCGACGATGGGTGGGAGAAGCCAGCGTCTGCTTTTTGGAAGGCCGCTGTGAGCTGGGATCTACATGAGGAACCGCGATAGCGTTGGCGTTATTACTAGAACTATTACTACTATTCCAATCAGGAATTTCAACAGACTGCTGTAGGAGATCGTTAGCACGATAATGTATTTGCATACAGACTCAATAGACTCGGAAATTTTGCTGCTATCACGGGTTTTTTAAAAAAAAATGGTTGGCGTGACATAAGTGCGAAAAAGTACACGTACCTGAAGGGGGCCAGTGCCATAGTACTTATAGGTGCTCACGATGGCCGCAGGGTCGACTTTGACAGAAGTGGCGGAAGAGTCACTCATTGTCCTCTGCTTGGGTTCGGATTTCTTCTCATTGAGAGGTATATCCTTTCGGCTGTCAAAGTTCCTGGGACTCCTACCTCTGACAATGATGGGTCCGGATTGAACTTCTGCCAGCTTGATTGTCTCACCAGTAGCTAGAGTAGCCATCAGGTTAATCTGCACCACGTAGTGCTGCTGCAACCCTTTTCTCCGGCCGTTGTTGGCGGTAGCATGCTTGAATTGTAGTCTTTTCCAGGCAATTGGTATGGAGACGACCAACGGATCCAATTCAGGATTCATGGAAAGGTCCAGAGGCCATTTGGGAGGCGAGGCTCCCGACTTGTCTTCCGAAGTGGGCGGCGCATTTGCCGTCTTCCAGGGCACTGAGATGATCTCCGTCGCCTTGCCCTCGATCGATTCTACTGCTGACAGGGTCGCTGCGAGTTCGTAAATCGGCACAGGTTTGCCCTGCTCATTGAGAACATTTGCGATCGAACGTGATAATGTGACGGTGCCTGATATCTGGAACAAGTTGCGCCGGTAGCAAGTAAGCTCCATGGGGCGACCAGTGTTTTCTCCCGCAAACACATCTTCCGCAACAAAGAACATGCCATACAGCTCGGCATTCATAGAGGGCCACGTCTGGCCTCGATCGTCCAGCACAGTTGATTTCATAATCGGGGTGCCGAATCCAAGTAACTTTGTGTCAAGGTCATTGGTGACCGTTTCGGTTTGGGTAGGGTTGCTGGTCTCCAACAAATTGTCGAAAGGGCCAGACTGATAAGAAAAGGGATCCTCAAAGGTAGCAGAGAAGCCATCGTGGAGCTCGTAGGTAGGCGTGAAAGGGATGGTGGGCATGTGTGAGTGAACGTCGTCCCTGTTAGATAAAGCGCAGTCGAGGTTAGCACATGCAAGAGGTGGCAGTTACGGGCAATGGCAGCGCATCGGAGAAGCGCTCCAAACCCAAAAATATTGCAAAGGAATTCTCTTACAGTATATTCTCGCTGTCGAAGTTCAGATCATGGTCGAAGGCGCCGAGGTCTTCATTCTCGGGGCTCGCCAGCCGCAGGATGTGGTTCGGAGGAGCCATGGCCGACACGGTCATTGATTCGTATCCCGCCATGGTGAGGGCGCTGGCATCAGCGGTGCTGCCGTTCACAGAAGAAGCAGCGAGGTAGGCAGATGAAGAGATCATCTATCTTGGTGCATGGCTCATGGACGTCGTGGTCATCTGACAGTCTGGAGTCGCCTAGGTGTTTTGTGAGGTCCTGACTGGGCTGAGATCTCGTGATTCCGGGGAGATGTGCGTTTTTAAGCGGCTATCTAAGGAAGACCCTGAAGACCCAGATCGAAGTCCGAGAAGACCAGTTGCACAGTCGACGTCAAAGAAGCCGGAGCGAGGTTGATGTGAAGCTCTCCACGAGGGTTGCGTTGCGTGTTGTCGATGCGCAGGACAGCCGGCGGATTGTTCGTTGCAAAAGGCAGGAGGGATCAATGGAAGTTTGGGGAAATTGACAGCTGCTGGGTCCGCAGCCAGATATGGGCAGGGTCGCAAAGGCCGGGGATGTAAGTTACTGGACGTTAGGCGGGTTCTGTGGTGCGACTCGGCCACTGGAGCCGACTGAGCCACTGGGGGGCAACGCTCTAGTACAGCTAGCCCGGCCAAAGAACAAGAAAAGAGTGCAGAATAATGCAGGGTGCAGCGCGAGGTGCGAAGGGCACGAAGGTAATTAGGAGGGAAGGAAGGAAGGATAGGTGAGGAGATGTCGGATGGGTTTTGGGCTGCTGCTTTCTTCTACAGCAAGCTCCCTGGTGACAGACTTGCAGACGTTATGAGGGGCCAGAGAGAGTTGTGCGAGGAGGTAGAGGCTGCAGCAAAGGACGCGTGCTGATGTTCGCAGGTGCAACTCGCGGAGGGAGGGGGCAGGGAAACCACACGACTGCTGCACGTCTGGCAGCTCAAGGGGACAGGTATTGAATGGTCGTAGGGATTCGGGCAGCTTGGGCCTCTGGCGGTTTAGGGGCTCCCTTGACTCTGGCTCCTCCTAGATGGGATGGCATGGGATGGTGGAGGACAGAGGGCGACTGAATTGATTGAGGAAGATGGGGGGGGGCCATCGGCTCCAGCACTGCAACCCGGGGCTTCGAGCTCCTTTCGGGAGGCACATGAGCGCGACAAACTACCCATTGTGGCACCGGTATCTCGCTCGTTATCGCCCGTGACTAACCCAATTCCAGGCCCGTTACCCTCCTCCCTAGTTTGTACTCGTGCATGTGCTTCATCAACCGTCAAATAATTGTTCTACTCCTTTGCTCCGTCCATCTTTTCCCTTACTCTTCGCGCAACACAAGATCAGCGCTGGTTTCTTCAGCTCCATCGGCGTGAACTGTGTCCTCGTACAAGCCCATCCTACCACTGAAATGCCCTTATCTACCTGCGTCAGCCGCTGCCGATTGATTTGCCCTGCAGCTCTTTGCGACAAATTCGGGGATCAGTACGTAGGAAGTCAAGCAATCAGAAAATAAAAAGTACCCTGCATCCATCATCCCGATTCTCATCCCTATCTTATCACCCTGGTCGGTCCATACAAACCTGGGCTGTCCCGTACAGTATCTATGGATCTCAACGGGGGGTAGGCCCCTCTTGCTCCTGGCGTCTGCAGAAACCACGGTGATATCTTGGTTCGCCAGCGGGCTGGCTTCTCGTCAGCTTTATCTCTCCGAGGAGACTAAAAGCGCACAAAGACCCCCTAGGGGCTACTTATCTTCGGGATCTCCTAACTAGTACAGACAGGACACATAGGGATCTTGGTGATGATCGTCGCGCCCCGCTGCCACAGAGGATCCTGATACTACTGCGCTTTGCTGCAGTATGTAACAAGTCCTTGATTTATTTAATATAWTCTATTATATTTTTTGAACCCGGGTCTGCGCTTTGTGCGGTGACGGAGCTAAATTACGGAATCTATCTGCCATAGTCCCGTCTACTGCCAGCACCGGGCGAAATTCGGCTCGCCCATTACGTCTGCTGAAGAACTCCTCTCACAGCTCCTGTGTGGACCGGGTACACGCGCCAAACGGAGATGATCATGTCGAAAACGGAACTCGGAAAATGGAACTCAGAGTCGGGCATGCGTATCATTAATCCTCGTTAAGGATGATAATGATGATGATGATGAAATGACTATTGATACTGTACTATGAGGAGCGCACCGAAGGGGGTATGCCGGTATACACTTTACATAACAGCCAACAAGACAGAGCCCGCAGCGCAGCATGGCGCCGATGTCCAGAAATCCGGGGTTAGCCACAGCCCGAGCCAGCAGGCCCGACCGCCATTGGCCCAGGTCCAATGGGCGTCGCAATCAGCACTCAACTTGGTGCGCCCAGGGCACGAGACCAGGGGCGCGCCGCACCAGTTTGGCAGCCTTCCAGGCCCTTTCCACCGCTTCCATCACCTATTTCACCGAGCGCAGCCGCGCACTAACGCCCTTCCGGACAACGGAGCGCGGAGAATGCGCAGCTGTTGTCAGGTCATTGCAAAGGATCAGCTAATGAGAATCAGAATTCAGAATAGCACCGTGGTAATACTACTAATCATCATCTCATCATCCCCATCATCAACCATCATCCTGCTTGGCTGACTCTTCGCCCACTCGCTGCAGTACGTATCCTGCACGAGCCAGGACCCAGGTTCGTACGAGCAAGCACCGTGTCCTGAATGATTCGCGAGCGTTCTGTGCGAGTAAAGTACCTCCGTACCTGACATATTTGCTTCTTACAAGCCTCCGTTGATCGCCGCTGAGGAGCCCTGGCTCCTCAGTTCGATCCCCCAACCCCGATGCTGAAGGTCTCTGAGATCGAGCGGCGTCTAGAGCGCGTTGTACGGCTACTAGGGAGGGTGCTTGATTTGCAACACTGTGCGGGCATGATACGGTAGTTGGAATTCGCATTTTTGCACCTCTTGAATTCTGCCCATCAAACTCGGGATTGACGTCGTGCTGCCCCAGTCCTCGCCCCTCTTTGCCCCTCATCCTCAACCTTACTCAACCGCGAAATTCCCCATTCGGCCTGGTGCCGCAAGCATGTCCCCGTCCCAACTTCTTCCCCTTCATTTGCTCTTTGGCATGCATGTCAAATGCTATCCCAGATTGACATCGTTCCACTAAACGTGCACCCAACCCAAAAGGCGTCAGCAAAATGCTTGTTCCTTCGGCTTCGCCTACGACTAATATCGCGCGGAAAGGGCAGCACTCACCATCGCGGTCGCACAGCTCAGTTCCTCGAAAGCTTCGAGCACCTCGAATCCCATTCCCTGTAGCACATCCCTGTCCTCGCCAGTCACCCAGTTCAACACGCAGGTGGTTGATCGATGTGCCTTGTTCTGTCTAATCCCTAACAGGGCCAGTCCCTGAAGCACGACCGAGGATTGCGCACTCGATGGGATGACGGGGCCGAGGATGCCTCCCACGCTTTCCCCAGCAGAGTTGAGCGCAGGCATATACGTCGACAGGTGTGCCCCTGGGCGGCAGATGATGACCGTGCCAACTAGCGAGCCATCCACGGGGCTTTTAGCGCGCACGATGCCACAGCACTTGGGGTCTTCGAGGGCAAGCCGGTACAATTCGAGCATCTCGGGGTCTGCGTGGGCACTAACGTGATCAATGACCGCTTCGGCATTCTCTTTGCCGTGAATAAGGTCGAAGGCAAACGATGCACGCTGGATATTTTGTAGGAGACCATCCGGGGCGACCCAGTCCTCCAGGTTGCGGATCGTTAGGGTGTAGAGAAATCTAGATGAGAGGCCATCCCAACCGTTTGCGGAGAACCAACGTTTGAGCCTCGCCCCTTCGGACATGTCGCTCATAGGAATGCCCAGGTAGACTGCTGGTAGTCCTGTACCCAACTGCAGTTGCTTAATCTCGCGCTTCTGCACCAGTCCCCGTATGGCACGTTGGTGGAGCGAGTGGCCGATGGAGAGGTTGCGCTTAGCAGGGTCGACAAAAATAGCTCCCATCATTCCTTTACCCATGTAGGAGTAAGTCGTACAGAATCCATACACAGCATTAGTGCTACTATTTCTGACGACGTAATGCGATTCCTCCACTTTCTCATTTGCCTCGGATAGTGCTGCGGACTTTGGCTCTGTCAGTTTATGCAAGATATTTGATGATCTAGACGTAATACATACCACTTCAAAAGACGCAGGTACAGCCCCTGACAGCACAGAATATTCTCCCGGGGGAACAGTCTTCTCGATAGCTTGAATAAGGGCTTGCAGGCCTCTCGAGTCTCTCTCCGGGTTCCAATTCTCCACCAGCCAATTCTGGCGGGATTTCTGGACTTTGCGTGTCTTTCGGAGTGTGCCTGGTAGTGTGCCTTGCGGTACAAATTCCCCGAAAAGTGCCCGGACCAGAGCTTTCATTGCCGTTTCGGTGAAGTCGTACGTGCAGACGTATGTCCCTATGGTCTTGTCCATGGCAAAATCATATGGCGAGCTGACAGACACGACTATTAAGGATTTTTTCTTGCCTCCAGCACTAAGCATAGAACACATCATCGCCACGTGCTTCGTAAAACCATTTTGATAGAGGTTTCTGTTTGCATCAGCGGTAACTGCAAAAGTAAGATGTTAGATATTGTTTTCTCTGGGAATCGTCCATGACAACATACCTAAGATGATTGCTGACGCTCGATTGATAAGATTTTCATGCACAGGTCTTACACCATTTGCCGTATATGATGTGTGTAATAATTTACCATGCCTTTGACGTGCTAAGGATCGGCCTAGCTCTCGAAAGACACCCTCTCCACTCATGATGGACGGGCGCGGGTTTGGTGTCCGATGATTCCATTTGTCATGCTCAGTTAAATTAACAGCAGCCAGCGAAGCCGGTAAGGGCTTCACGAGGGGTGTAAGAAGCAGTAATTCTTCCTCCTGGTGTAACGTGTTTGATAACGGAAGTAAGTGACCTTTGTCCCTGACCACTGTGATTGAGCTATCGTAGGCCCTTGTAGAGAGATTGAAATGGCTTGGTTGAAGTACCGACAGTTGGCTAATTCCTGGAGGATTTAACGCTTTATTCCAGTCGGTGCACTTCGACTTGAGTTGCAGAACCCTGAGAAGAGATTTCATTATCCTATCTCTCGATATCATGTCGTTCTCAATCCCAAGCTTCAATCCCGAGATCGCCTCCTGTTGGACGGCAAACGACCTACAGAGCATGACCAAGTCACATCCTGCCTCGACAGCCATGACAGTTCCTCCCCTGACGCCAATATCATGACTCAGAGCCTCCATTTCCAGACATTCTGAAATGACCACACCGTTGAAGCCTAGTTCCTGTCGTAGTAGCTCATCCACAACTTGGTCGCTCAAACATGCATGCATGACATTCATTCCTTATAGCGTTAGTCAGCAACTAGACTTCTTCAGCAGTATATGAAAATGTCAAGCCTTCTTCATTTGCTCACCTGTATTTGCAATAGCACAACCACCGACCATAATCGAGTCCAGCCCTTCACGGATCGCATTGCGAAACGGTACAAGCGCACCCAGACTCAACTGCTCAAAGGTCTGGGTTATTATTGGCATATCAAGAGAAGATCCCAAGAAGTCAAGATTGCCATATGATGGGAAGTGCTTTCCACACGTAGAGAGGCCAGCATCCTTGTACCCTTTCATGGTCGAAATGCCGTACATCGACACTTCCTGTGGATCGTCGCCCGTAGCACGGACACCTAGTGGTTGATATCGAGCATTAGTCAAAACATCAAGAACAGGTCCCAGTATCAAGTTAACACCAATAGCTGAAACTTCTTTAGCTGTGGCATTGGCGATTTCGTAGGCCAGGTCTGCTGAGCCAGTGGCTGCAATCCCCATCGCGCTGGGAAACTGCGAGATGTAGTCTTCGTCAAACAGGCTGTTGACGCCGCCATGTTCTTGGTCCAAGGCGATAAGTAATGGTACTGGATGGCCAGCTTGATGTGCGATGGTCTGTAGTTCCCGAACTAGCTCGGCTGTCTCTTGTGCAGCTGTGTAGACAATAGAATTAGTATGCACAGTGTCATTGATGATTGGAACGTGACGAAGAATATGACAGTTGACAATATGAGCAATGAGAATACGAAGGTGGGAGAAGAAAAGGGGTGGAGAAATGACGGACAAGATGTCCAGTGAACCACGTGAAAGAACCGCAAGGAAGAGAGAATACGAGTGAGATGAGAGCCAGGCGGAGAAGACTTCAGCCGACGGTAACGTAGGAAAAAGTGGATGGATTACTTTTGAGGTTTTTAGCAGTGAGCATAATAGTTCCAATATGATGCTGCTCAATCAGAGTGCGAATCTCCGGCGTGACTTCCGTACCGACGAAGCCAACCATGAAGCACTGCCCAATAGCCCTGCCACAACGGTTAGCACGCCTTCACAGGGTAAAATAACTCATTAGGAGAGAGCTTGGACGCACCAGTCCAAATCATCCCAAGTCGGGTCCAGAGGTTCTTCTGGGTCCGCCATCTTCACTGCTCCAGCTGCTGGCTCCCGACGAACGCGCTGCGTCAAGGTTGCCAAGCTCCACTATCAATCACGTTACTCGAACTGCACCTGGTGAGTATCCTGCTGATGCGTCACCACGTTGTTGGATCAGTGGATTGCGCCAAAGCAAAGTGGAAGCATCTTCATGTGTTCTACAGCATTATCCTCTCAGCTCTGTGTATGGAGATATAGACCATGCCTGTCGGTTTTACACCATGCTGCAATAGGCGCACGCGCTTACCACATACAGAGGCACCCCGGGCTGTCGCAACGGGCATCACAGAAGAACAGCCTCACTAATCATGTGACTACTTGTACGTACAGCATAAAGTACATCTACAGGTAATAAATTCTTCGCCAGCCACAATGCACTTGTGGATCGGCCATGACTTGCAAGGACATCTTATCTTTCATTGCTGGTCACCTTCTAGAATCCAGTATCCAAGGTTAGCCCGATGATTTCCCTCAGCCCCAGAAAAGCGTCCTGTCTCACTGACACGGCGGACCTCCTCCGTACGTTGTTGCCCCACCAAGCCGACAAAGCCCGCTACCGGCCAGTTCGGACATTCAGATACGACGTTACATCTTTTAAAGTTGCTGGTCCCGGCACCATCACAGACGGGTCGAGTCGTAATTTTTGGTCGTCCGACGAATCCAACAGCGTCAAGGTATCATGCCTTCGATGGTAGGCGTAGAAGAATCTAGCCCAAGGTTTGCCCCTCAGACCAATTGCATCATACTTTTCTGGCTGGCCTGATACACGCTCACTATGTATCTGCCGTCTGATTATCATGGTGGTTTGCCACAAGCTATTATAACTGTTTCTTTTTCGTCATCCTTTGTAAGATAGATAGACTTTCGAAAAAAATATTAGAACTCAAGAAATATTTTTATCATAATGCCCTCTGCTCTCCCTCCTTCGGGGGACCGAATCACGAGATTTACCAACTGCCGCCTGCTGAAGGGAGATCAGTTTGTCAATCAAGATCTCTGGGTGAGCTCCAAGACGGGCAAGATTGTTCGAAGCCAGGAGACTTTCTATAATGAACACCGATTACCTGACGTCACCGTTGACCTCGGCGGGCGCATCTTATCGCCAGGCCTTATCGAATGCCAGCTCAATGGAGCCTTTGGCTTCGACTTCTCCGTCGTCCCGGACGATGTGTCGAGTTATGGCAAGACATTGAGACAGGTTAACAAAGCTCTAATAGAAACTGGAGTGACTTCATACGTGCCGACTGTCACATCCCAAAAAGCCGAAGTGTACCACCAGGTAAGGATGATTACGGTCGGGTTAGCATAAGCCGAATCTTGGTTAATAGGGATATTTAGGTTCTCCCATTCCTTGGACCATCTGGGGATCTGCGAATCGCCGAAGATGGAGCTGAGTCGTTAGGAGCACATTGCGAGGGACCTTTTATAAGCCCGACAAAGAATGGCATCCATACAGTTGACGTGTTGATTGCTGCAAACAATGGGTATTCGGATCTTGAGGCATGTTACGGAAGCCAGAATTTGAACCCCACCAGGGATCCATATGATGGGTCAATAAAGAGACCAGCAATCAAGATGATCACAGCTGCTCCAGAAGTTGGCAAGATGACCTCAATCATCCCGGAGCTTGTCTCGAGAGATATCCTCTTCTCAATTGGCCATACGGAAGCAACGTACGAAGAAGCCTCCGCTGCAGTCGCGGCTGGAGCAACAATGATCACCCATCTCTTTAATGCCATGAGGCCTCTGCATCACAGAAATCCAGGTGTGTTCGGAGTGCTTGGTATTGCGGAAAGTCTGCCACGTCCTTATTTCGGAATCATCGCTGATGGCATCCATCTGCACCCTACGACCATCAATATTGCCTTCAATGCGCATCCTGAGGGTTTCATCTTGGTTACGGATGCTATGAAGCTTGTCGGAGTACCAGATGGTGTATATGAGTGGACAAATGGCGAATACATTGTTAAAACCGGCCCGCGCCTAACTCTTCAAGGTTCAGATAAGATTGCTGGAAGGTAAGTCTCTTTATTAATGGCTACTAATCCCTGGGCACCTATATCTAACTTCTATCAGCACGATGACACTGATCGAGTGCGTCACTAACTTCGTGAATTGGTCGGGAGCTGGTATTCCGCATGCATTGAAGGCCGTGACAGCTACTCCAGCTGCTATGCTAGGTTTGAAAGGAGTGAAAGGCAGCTTAGAGAGTGATGCGGATGCGGATTTAGTGGTTTTAGACGAACAGATATTACCTAATGGGGAAACAAATTTGGTTGTTGATCAGGTTTGGAAATTCGGAGTCAAGGTATTTGACAGACATCAGTAGAGAAGAGTTGATATATTAGTATATTGTAAATTTTTGTACGTTTACATAGAACTGCATAGCCACGGCGTTTATTATACACAGGACATTGTAGATATCAATATATTGATAGAATTAGAGGATTGTATTTAATTATTTTACGTCACAGCCGTGCTTTCTCCGTGGGTTCCTTAATAAGATCTTTAACCCTCTCCGCAACGCCAAACGAATATATATAGCCAGCCCCCTGAACACCATACGCGTGAACCACGTTTCCTTCTCTCTCAACTCTTAAACCTCCTTCTCTTCCCGGCCTGAAGCCAATAATATCAGTTGCCGTCTCCGGGTCAACATCTTTAAAAGCACCACCAGTAATACGATTGGTTCTTTTGAGAATATCACTCTTCAGTGCAACATCAACCTCAGCATCAAGCCGGTCCTGCTTGATTCCACCCAGGATCACACCACCTGATCCGCTACGTGGAATTACATAGGTGTACTCTCCCCCCTCTCTCATGACCAACTCTCGAAATGGCGATTTCACAAACATGGTTTGGCCTCTTACAGGCTTCACGGATTGATCTCCAGCGAGGTCTTTGGCCCCAACTCCAGATGCATTGACAATAATGCTCGCTTCTGTCAGCTTTCTCGCTTCTGCAATAGACCGGATCTCTCTTCTAATAAATTTCACTCCCTTGGCGTCCAGTTGCTTTTTGATCCATGGCAGGAACAGGGAAGGATTGATTCCAAGTGACGTATACTTCACTCCAGCTGCTACGCCCTCTGGGAGTTCCGCAGGAGAGAGGACTCGGAAATCAGGCATTAGTGAACGAAACCAGACTGTCGAATAATCGATGGGGTCATCCAAATAATCCGTCAGCGGGTATATCTCTACTCCAGTTGAAGGTTCGCGTCGCTGTGCAAGTGACCAGTAGAATTTAAAGGAAGCTCTCTGCATGTTTTCTGCAGCTTTTGAACATATTCTCTGTGGGTGGAACAATGCTCCCGCCCTGTTTGAGAACGTCATTATCATGATATACTAAGAGATTCCTGATAAGATATAACATGCCAAGGACTGGCCCAATTGAGCCCTAGATCTCCTGGAAGATCCCGAGCCACGATTGTTACATCGTACTCGGAACACAGCACAAATGCTGTTGCAAGACCGGTTATGCCAGCGCCAACTATACCAATACGTTCCTTCATAGTGTGATGATGATATTTCCAGTGGAAGTTGATAAGATACACGAAACAACAGTGAAAGTGGGATTTACTGTAAGTCACTAAACCTCGGATACGCGTGCAGTTTTGACTATATTGGCGGTCCAGCCTCTTGGTGCTCCACAATTTCTCATCTCAAGCACCAAGATGTAATACTCTGGATTAAGTTCTATATGATGCCATACGTATCGACAGCTGGCAAATATTAACTTATTTTTTCTCATTCGCCCATTTTGAGCTCGCGATACTTATGCCGGCCGTGAATCTAATCGGCCCAGGAGAGCGAGAGTTCAAAGAGTTGAGCACGAAAATTTAGAGCGAGATTCGAAAAGCAAATAGCAGAGGAGACCAAATATATGAAGTTCTCGCCGAGTATCCTAGAATATCTCTCTGGGAATTTTGAGTAGACAACATTCTGAGACGGGGTACGTGCTCAGCCGACCGTTGGGCATATTTTTAGAGGGACGGGATAAGATCTTTCTCCGACGTCTACTTTGTTAATTTCTCCATACACCATATTGTAGCCTTTTATATAAGGCTTAAACACTCCAATCGCGGGCGGTTTTTCGTAGCGGAAATTCCGTACTCGGCCAGCTCCTGATTTCTCCACCAATTACAATGTCTGGGGCGAATGTCGAGGGGCAGGCCCCACTATGCTGCTGCCCCTCCATGATCAACAAGAGGTCATAAGAGGCCTGGGAAAAATTATATAACGGTCACGAAGCATCCCACTTTCTTCGGCGTGAATTTTTCTGATTTTCTCTCCATTCTATACTCTCTGAAGCTGTAATTTTTCAGCTTTTACGTTCCAATTGCAGCTATACCCGGATTTGAAGGAAACATCGCAATATAGACACCCGGTGAGGTCACAGGAGACATTTCTCAAGATGCCTGAGATCACCATCACCGGTTGGGATACTCGTGATGTGCGATTCCCTACGTCGCTGGACAAGACTGGCTCGGATGCCATGAACGCAGCCGGAGATTATTCATCAGCCTACTGCATTCTCAAAACTGACTCTGAGCATACTGGTCACGGCATGGTAAGTGTCATGTTTTCCCGTCAATGGCCGTAAAATTACCCCGCTCTACGTAGCTACTCCACAAGAACTAACGAGACCCGCTCTCTGTGACAGACCTTCACAATTGGCAGAGGTAATGACATTGTTTGTGCTGCAATTGACCATCTCGCCGAGCGCATCAAGGGAAGAACTCTCTCTTCTCTTGTTAGCAATTGGGGCCAAACCTGGCGCTACCTAGTCTCAGATTCCCAACTGAGATGGATTGGCCCTGAGAAGGGTGTTATCCACCTTGCTCTTGGTGCTGTGGTCAATGCCATCTGGGACCTTTGGGCCAAGTCTCTCAACAAGCCAGTATGGAGAATCGTGGTCGACATGACTCCTGAGGAGTTCGTGCGATGCATTGATTTCCGATATATCACCGACGCTATCACACCTGAGGAAGCAATTGAGATGTTGAGGAAGGAAGAGGCGGGAAAGGCTAAGAGACTTGAAGATGCCCTGAACAGCAGAGCTGTTCCGGCCTATACAACCAGTGCTGGATGGCTTGGCTACGGAGAAGACAAGATGAAGAGCTTGTTGCAGGAGACTTTGAGCAAGGGCTACAGACATTTCAAGCTCAAGGTTGGAAGTAGCGTGGAGGCCGACCGGAAGCGGTTAGCAATTGCACGTGAGGTTATTGGATACGACAAGGGCAACATCCTCATGGTTGATGCTAATCAGGTACGTCTGCTGGGAGAATGATTTCATGGTGAATTGTACACTTACAATCCAAGGTCTGGTCCGTCCCCGAAGCGATCGAATACATGCAACACCTCAAAGAATTCAAGCCCTGGTTCATTGAGGAGCCAACTTCTCCTGATGACATTCTCGGCCACAAGGCAATCCGTGATGCCCTCCGTCCTGATGGAATCTGTGTCGCTACTGGAGAAATGTGCCAAAACAGAGTCATCTTCAAGCAGCTCCTCGCGGGTGGTGCCATTGACATATGCCAAATCGACGCTTGCCGTATGGGAGGTGTCAACGAAGTGCTTGCCGTGCTGCTGATGGCTAAGAAGTTCAACGTCCCCATTGTTCCTCACAGTGGTGGTGTTGGACTCCCAGAGTATACTCAACATTTGAGTACCATCGACTATGTCTCCGTGAGTGGAAAGCTCAGCGTGCTGGAGTACGTCGATCATTTACATGAGCACTTCAATCACCCATCTGTCATTAAGGATGGATATTACCAGACTCCAATGGAACCTGGATACTCGGTAGAGATGAAGCCAGAAAGCATGGACCGCTATACCTTCCCCGGAAAGGAGGGTGTCTCTTGGTGGAAGAGTGATGAGGCGAAGCCAATCTTGACTGGAGAGAAGATCTAAGAGGCTTTTTCAACGTGGTTGAAGCCAAAACAAAAAGAGCGACTACTGAGGAAGGTTATGGAATTTTTAGAGATTTGATGAGACATGATTCTTTGTATAGAACGGTTTATTCCAAGCGATTAATTGGAACGGGTGTGGATGGTTTTGATGTTCGGCCAGTCTGCAGGAGGGCAACGATGGCATCCTCTAAGGCACCTCGAAGTGTCTTCCTAGACCTGAATTGAGTGTAAAGAGCATCACTTAACAAAATATAAGTTATAATGATTGTTTCATTTCATAGGTTGTAAATGTGACTCGGCACCCCTTGGTCATCTGCGAGTAACGGATGAACCCTTGCAACTTAACTTAAAATGGCCGCATCGGGCCATCAGCTGCCGAGATGATGTCAGGTTCTTACTCGTTGCAGGGGAGCTTATTCTCCTTCCCCATTAGTTAGCTAAACAACAAACCACAAAGCACAACTGCAGTTGTCATCCGAACAACCCTCTTTTGCTGCATATAATAGCGTGTAGGGCCTGCAATAACATCAAGGATGTCCACCACTTCGCCAGCATTCCGATGGCACAGCGACACGGATCAGTCAACGATCGACATCCGTATATATTCCCCGCAGGCAGAACTTTCGGCGTGATTACGGGGAACATGTATTCACTTCAAGGTAACACTGCTAACCAGGGGTTCTTTTCCATGCGGGGTACTGAATCATTCATGGGGAGATCGGCACTCCCTCAACAGTACCTGAATATGTTTTCCTGGTGCCCGTTGAGAAATACTTAAAGTCAGGTAGGTCGTCGTGCAACTGGCACCCTGGTGTAGGTGGTACAGTCTCCTTGAGATCAATTGCTTCTGCTCCTTGGTTTCTCCGCAGTTGGGTTAATACGCATCATTCTTTCACAAAATGCACTCAGCACTCTCTCACAGTCTTGCAGCGGTGGTAGGGCTTCTGCCTATTGCTCTGCACGCGCAAGTCCTACCACCAGCTTCATGTCCTGATTTTAGTACCTGGTCTACAGAAATCCACCAGCCGGTGAGCTCTGGTCGCTTTGCCCTCTCCTACATGCGACCAGAACCTGCTTGTAGGACATTCAACTCCTCCGCAATTGAATCCACTATTACATCCATGAAATCGGTTATCAAAGACCCAGACCTGTACCGTCTATTTGAAAACAGCTTCCCAAATACGGTAGACACAGCCGTAAAATGGCGTGGTTTAGCGGCTGGCACTACCGATGAAGAGCTGACATTCTTGATTACCGGAGACATAAATGCCATGTGGCTGAGAGATTCTGCAAATCAACTACAGAGCTACATTTCTTTACTCAAACCAGATAGCTCGCGGGACAGTCTTGCAAGCTTGTACCGCGGCGTGATCAACCTTCAGGCGAGATATGTCCTGGAAGCACCACATTGCAATGCCTTCCAACCACCGGTGGAGTCTGGTCTTGCACCAGTGCAGAACCAAGCTACCCCAGATAACTTCTATCCTCCAGTAGCTAACACAACTGTGTTTGAGTGCAAGTATGAACTGGACTCGCTAGCAGCATTCTTGGAGATTTCAACCAACTATTATACCGCCACCAAGGATATTGAATTCTTCCGAAAGTTCCAGTGGGTCAAGGCAATCAAGACTGTGATGGAGACTACCCAAGCGCTCTTGATCGGAACATATGCGCCCAATGGAAGCATCAATGCTAGTCCATACACGTGGGAGCGTACGACACCAATAGGAACGGAAACTTTAGACAACAGTGGCGCTGGCAATCCTGTTCAGTCGGGGACAGGGCTCGTTAGGAGCGCATTCAGACCTAGTGATGATGCGTAAGTTGAAGCGTATTCTCCCTTCATATCCATCACCTTCAATGTTTTAAGCTTTAAATGCTTTTGCCACTACATTCAATGTAATCGAGGACTAAGATAATGCGTCAGTACCATCTATCAGCTGTTCATTCCTGCGAATATGATGTTCTCCCGATATCTCGATTCGACATCTTCCATCATGGCAGCGATAGGTGGTCAACAGGCACTTGCTCAGGAGATGAAATCCTTCGCCAACAGCATTCGACAGGCTATAACAAAATACGGAATCGTGGATGATCCTAACCATGGTTACGTCTATGCCTACGAGGTCGATGGTTTTGGCTCCCGTACGTTTTGCCCTCCAGTTACTGCTTATTTTATGTCATTCTCAGTAAATAACTTTGGATATAGGTAACATGATGGATGATTCCAATATACCAAGTCTTCTTTCTGCTCCATTTTTCGGATACCTAGATGTTAAGGATCCCACTTACCAAGCGACCAGAAATCTGATCTTAAGCACGAGTAATCCCTACTGGCAGCATGGCCCGGTTATTAGCGCGTGAGTATCCTTGTTCTTCAATTTCTTTCCCCAATATGCTCCAAGAATTAACACAAAGCCCTCCTCATAGTGTCGGATCTCCGCATACCAATCCAGGGCATGCCTGGCCAATGGCAGCGATAATGCAGATCTCCACTAGCTCCAGCGTTTCTGAAATTGAGAATACGCTCTATCAACTTGTCAGCTCGACAGATGGATTGGGCTTGATCCACGAAAGCATTAACACTTTTAATGAAAGCCAGTGGACAAGGCAGTGGTTTAGTTGGGCAAATGGACTATTTGGACAGGTACTTTTAGATTTGAAGTCAAGCGAGCCTCGGGTTTTGTCCCGAAGCTATCAGCAAGCCCCTTAATTCATGAAATACTTCGTCTTGTTAGCGCGAAGCAGTGTCATTGCAGTTGGACCTCTTAAGACTACGGAAGCCTAGTTTGAACAAAAAGGGAGAAGCAATTTAACTTGAACACTTGATTGCTTTAGCTAGTCGATATCTCGCTGCAAGAAAGTAAACAACGGCCTTGAAATCGCTATAGTAAAAGTTCCGCTATCAAATCATCTATCTGTCTCTCTTCTATCCGATCTGGACTCCTTTTCCTCTTTTAAACTTCAGCATCAGTATTCCTTACCATTTAGAGACTAGCAGCCCAGCTCTTTGCAACCACATCAACAATTTGTAAGAACCCCTTCCTCTTTGGGGTCCAACCCAGGATGCTCTCAGCACGTGCACCGGATCCATTGAACGACGTATTCATCGCCTGTGCAAACACATTGTCCCCGGGACCTGCGAAGACTATCTCACCCTGATAGCCCAGCGTTAATGCGGCCGATTCAATGATGTCTTTCAGGTTCTCTTGGGAGGTAACGAGATCAAAGATCGGGTAGACACTGGTGCCACTGATCAAGGGCAGCTTTTCCACCGCGGCCTTGATCCCGGACGCCACATCGTCGACGTGGATCAGTCCTGGACGTGTCGTGGCACTAGCCAAGAGGGACACGGTCTTGGCCCCCGAGGTAGCCGCATCGAGGATGGGCTTGAAGAAGATGGTCCAGATGCTGTTGGCTCGTCCGTAGACCAGCGAAGGGCGGATGACCAGAATATCAAGCGTCGCGGAGTGAGCCAGAATGTCCCGCTCCAGCTTGGCACGCCAGCTGGTGATGGCCATGGGTGGAGTGGGCGATTCCGGCAGTCCAACGGGGACCAGGTCATTGATAGGGCTGTGCGAGGATCCGTGGACCCAGGTGCCTGAGATGTAGATATAGCCCAGCTTGGGTGGCTTGTATCCCTGTGCGGAGGCGGCCTCGATGCGATCGGCGCTGAGCTTGGAGAGGACGGAGAGGATGTGTCGCGATTCGGGCTCGGCACCGGCGAGATCTACAACGGTGTCGATGCGGTGGGTGGTGATGGCTTGGATGAAGGACTCATCGGTGACGGTGCCTGCAATCGGGGTCACTTCGAGTGCGGCAAGGAGCTTTGCCTTCTGTTCGGAGCGTGCGAGTCCAAAGACGCGGTGCAGGCCAGATGAGACAAGGGCGTGAGCGGTCGCTTGGCCGATGTAGCCTGTTGCGCCGACAAGGAGGACGTTGACCATTTTTATAAGGGTATTAATGTACCGTTTATAAGAGGATATCTTGAGTCAGAGCCTTGGGGTTTAAAATTGGGATACTTGTACTTCGATTGAAGATTTGATGATGTTTATTGTGATGCTCAATGCTCGATGACCACGAGCGTTCTGGAACTATATATAATCACGGAGCCCCATTGTTCTTACCTTTTTCAATAACCTGGGTTTGATGCCATTCACAAAGTTCCCAGGCTCCTGGAGTTAGGATGCTTAGGATCCGAGAATCGATTTGTCTGATGCTGTTGAATGAAGGGATTGATGGATTAGTAAACTTACTTTTGCACCTTCTTGCATGGAGTTGCTACGAAAAGTGATGGAAGATGCCCGCCCTCACCGGACTTTAGTCGGAGTAAAGAAGGAGGGGTGATCGACCGTGCCTGACTGGGATTAGGGCGGTCCGCTTCCGCCGATAAGCTTCAGCACGACCCCGCGGACCTTTCCCGTTGAGCAATAGCGCGCTGGCTTATTTCCGGTGCCGAGTTTGACGAGCGGCGAACGGTGACAAGCGAGGGCTGGGGAAGCTCGGGCGAGAGACGGAGATAAAGGATATTGGGGCCAGGTATTCAAGGCAGCCAGATATTTTTGCGACGGCACAAAAGTTTTGTTGCACATCTGAGAATCCTTTACACGAGCCGCGCGTGAGGATTGGTCCTACCGAGGCCCAGCGGATCCAGCTGCTCTGTATACGCAGCAGCGCACAGATGTGAGGACGGGTGTTAGAGTCGGTTTAAGGAATAGCTCTCTCACTCTTTGAGGCAATTACCGTCGCTCAGGATCAGGAAGAGCCAATGCAAACAATGGGTTTGTTCCCTAAGCCTCCAATAAACTCCTACGTGGTACGCCATTATATGCCTGTGCAAGGAATGTGCTCTCTTCCCCTTGTGTAACCAAGGGGACAATCGATGGCATGATTCCTGTCCTTTTCCAGAAATACCAAGGATGCTCGCGATGTACATGTACAGAACCACACAAGCACTCACCCCATGCATCTGTTCAGCCTTCCAGCGAGTACCCAACATTGTCCCCGCTCTCCCTCCCCATTCGAATCAGCCTCTCCTTCATCCCCTCCGCCACCCTCCGATCCTCCTCGTCCTTAATGATGCTCAAGTCAATCTGATCGACCCAGCTGCCAATCCCATGCTGTAGGACGTTTCTCGCATTCGTATTCCCGCCGAGAACGTGGCCCATGGTCCCGTGAACCGTAACTCTCTCCTTGCTGCTATCGTACGCCCCGCGGTGGAAGATGTTATTGTTGTAGAATACAATATCACCAGCCTTCATCGTCACGATCATCTGGCCAGGGAGATTCTTCTCGAGCGGGTCTGCGTTTCGCTCAGCCTCGGTGCGTGCTCGTCGGTGCGACCCGGGGACCACTATCAAACTTTCGTCATCGTACAGGGCCAGATTCCACTGGGCATGCCACGCGGGCTTCTCTAATCTGGCAAGCTCCTCCACATCTGTGGCGGTAGGAGGAATATCATCTCGATGCCACCGAAGCTCGAAGTCTCGCTCTGGGCGGACTAGCATATTGAATAGCTCCATCACCAAGTCCTCGTCGGAGCATTGCAGAAGCTCCTTGACCACATTGCGGAGCGCCTTCGAGAAGTAATGCTGTGTGTAGACTTCATGGCCCGGTAGAGAAGGGTGCATGAGAAATTGTACCCCCCAGATGCCTTCAGCCGCGGGGTTGGCACCCTCCGGAAGATTAACATTCCAGGGTGGGAATTGCTTGGGCACGGTTCGTACGTGCCTCCAATTGCCTGCACGGGCCCATTCAGTGGTCTTCTGTGTCGTACTGCGAAGCAGCTCAAGCTCTTCTGGGGAGAGAAAGGATGGAATGAGAACGAATCCGTCCCGCTCAAGAGCCTCGAGGTGGGGTGATTTGGCGATCGTCATAATGAATTGGGGTTTCACAGGAGATGAGCTAAGAAAAACTGACGATATGGAAAGCTTAGTCAGGTACAGGTTTGAGAGACAGTAGTTGCGACACTTATGGATTTTCAAACTGCAGCCGCTGAAACTGGTAGTGGAATGACTGAACGTTTGCTATCTGCCGGATCGATCGAGATCAGCTTCCCTAGTTAGTGTTGAAATAAAGTTTAAACTCAACTTAGTAAAGTCGTGAAACAGAACAGGATCCTGAGGATCACCGCCAAAGATGGGGAATTTTAATGTAACGTAACCTGTTCCTTGAGAGATCTGAGATGGAATGACTCTTAGACAGTCTCGATCTTTGTGGTACATCCACTTGCCAAGCCACTCTTTCGGGTTGAGATACCCCGCAACAGCCCACCTAACTTTATCGCAATCCACTGCGTAAGCAGCTGGTCATATCATTACTACAACTTATATACTCAACATATGACTAGGCGGTGATCTTCGGTCCGCGATGTCGAGAACATATACTGTATCCATACAGAGCTTACACATAAATCCCAGACATGATGTACAAAGCGTTAGGTGTTGGCTTTGTAGACATCGGGTATCGATCAGAGTAGCTTCTGCGACGCCGTACAAGGGGCTTCTATTCAGCCCCTAAAATCTTCTTCAGATGTTCACCCCTTGCACAAGAACCGGGAATGTGCCCAATAAAATCTCGCCATCCACTCCCACTACTATCAGTAACATGCTTCTCTCTTAACTCCTCATACGCTTTCAGGATGGCTCTCGTTATGTTATAGAATGTCTCAGATGAGCGAGAAAACCCCAACTTGAACCACTCATGCCGGTCGGTGGAGAGTTTCAGATCGTCCCAGACCCTCTTCCAGTTAGTGAGCGCCGAGCGAAAGGGAGCTGTTATATGCAATGCGGTGTTAGTCGAGGAGTGTGGGTTGGGGCTTGGATTGGAGCACATGCTGAAGGGAACCGCAGCAAGCGCGTTGGAGAACGTAGCATTCCAAGCGTGAGTATACAACACTAGATATCCGGTAAGCTATTTGCTACACTGTCGCGGAGCCGAAACTGGTGCCAAACGCGATGTGTCTGGAGGGCTTACCAAACATAAGAATGCTCATATCAAACACTGTCAGGTTAGCCAGCCTAAGCCTTCGTACAGCTTCATCAGCTTTATCCCTCGGGGCGAATAAGGGTAGAAAGGCCTCCTTTAGTTTCATTTTTCCTCGAGGAATCCCGGCGTAGGTCATGAGCTCCTGGTAGTTCGCAGCTTGGAAGACTCCATGGTCACTCGGCAGTGAGAAATCCATCTCCGACCACTATCAAACAGTGGTAAGCTGAAAATGAACGCCAAATTACCGCAAAAAGTCGCAAATAATAGGCAATCAGGGTGTCACTCACTCGTATCCTTGTAGGTATATTATGATAGACTACAAGATTAACATCCATACACACGGCAACGGAGGCGGTTCTACGGGCCTGTTAGTATACTATCATTATCAAGGATTAGGTAGCAAACTTATCACTGACCGAATATACGATTCCTTCCTGATCCAAGCTCTAAATGACGATTCGTCATTTATCACGACGTCCGGAGAATGCTGCATGCTAAATAGCCCTATGCGCCTAGCTATCTAGTGTTTATTCGTTAGCTTATTCATGATCATGCAAACGAGACTGCGCTTACAGAAATCCACTTCGCGAGGCGTATCTGTGAGACTCTTTGTGCGGCTGTCTTATTTCCCGCCCAGTACTGGACTAATAGGATCAGATAACAACCTTGCAATTCATCCAGTTGATATTGCTGCCACGATATTGATGCATCCTCACCAACAGGACGATACATTCGGTTTGTTTGCTCATATTCGTCTCCCCAGCCCGGGAGGGAGAATGCATAAACTTCCATCGGGTCAAAGAGTAGCTTCAACTTTGCTATATCTTCGGAGTTGCCGGAGTACTAGCGATTAAAGGTCAGCCTTTGCTTTATCCACCAATCTAGGGGCCAACTTTTGTACCATGCCACCGAGAGCAATAATTGCAAGGACCAAAGGTGTCGCTGCCGTAACCAGATTAAACGTAGCATGATGGACCATCGGAGTATTTTTATGCCAGTGATGAAAATACAACTGCGTATATAGGATAAGGTTGTAAGCCGTAATGACTTCGATGGCTTGTACCACCTCATCTGGAGGTTCCTGGGGCATACTCATAACCATGACGGAGTGCCTGAGCGACTCCCGTATCATGAGAGCTCGCCGTTCAAGCAGCTCTTGGCCACTCATAACAGTCTCCGACGGCATGAACGGAAAAGGTTCACCTCCTTCCTCTCTCAGGATTCCGTCCGGGCTATCGAAGTTGAGACTGCGTAGTATGTCATCGAGATTCTTTTCCGTGTCCAATATCCCATACGTCCTGTAACCAGGAGGAACTTTGGAAGCAAATTCTCCTACAACAGGTGTTAATCCATCGAGGATTGCCATGAGACTTCTGAAATTTGCGAGCTTGGCCTCCGGCGTCATGTTGGGCTGTGGAGGGAACTCGTCCAGAAACTCGGATTCCGCTGAGAAGTTGAGTAAGAAGTTTACTGAATTACGTCCATTATGACTGCTGTCTGGAACGGTGGCCGTATTGTAAGCATGGCTTTCTTCGGGACTGTACGGCGATGAAGTCGCCACATTCGAGTCTTCTGCATACACGACGTGAGAAGCAGGAGGAGCGGCAAGCGGAGGACGAGAGCTTTTCACGCATATTCTTCCGAACTCTCTGCATTTTCTGCAAGGCACCTCATCTTCGCATTTGACCTTGAGTCTGGAGCACTCGTCGCACGCATGGCGCTTGCGCCCTCGTTCTAAGGAATTGGGTATGGGAGACGAGCCGCGACGGTCACATCGACCAAAATGATCTCGAAGGACGTCGCTATTGGGTGAAAGCACTGGTTAATAATTATCTCCCTCTCAAACAGATCGAAGTCTTCGCTTGCCTGCGCTTGAAAGTCTTGGAGCAGAATCGACAGGAATATGGTCTGTCGCCGGAGTCTAGGAGTTTGTGTATGTTAAAAGGGTATATTTTGAGAGCACTGGGTTGGTCCGAGAGGGGCAGATTTGGCACATACGCTGTAGCTGATGTCGCAGTAGGTGCGCCTTCCGCTGGAACCTTTTACCGCACTGGTTGCAGCTCGAGAAGCTCTGGGTCTCCATCTCGAGAAGTCATTATTTTGGAATTGCTATTCAGTCGCGTCCGCACGATCGCCATGCGCCATTATGCTGTGCGGTACATGGATTCTGTGGGGATCTGTGGCGGTTATCCGACATCTAATAGAGCGCGCTGTCTTTGACTAATGGGAAGAAATGGCCTCGGAAGTGGAGCTTTGCCGTTGCAGGGGTTTCCTAACTCTAATCTGCGCCTGTACGAAATACGTCCAAATGCCCCCCGACCTCCGACACGCGATGCCTGGGCATTCGGCGCTGCAGAAATCCCGGGCCCTCATAACTTTCGCTCTAGATACGCACAAACACCAGCACTGCGAAGCAATGTCCAAATGCGTCGCTTCCTCCCTCGTACTTCAATGAAGAGACTTTTGCTAGGTAGCAATGAAAAGAAAATGGCGAAAACCCGCTATTTTGCTCGCCCGTAAGTTAGACATGCATCGTGCACGACTCGCCCAACATCGTGATGCTTCAACGACCGCCTGTTATGCCTTCGGCAGACCCGTTTCCCGATCTCCGAAGCCACTAGCAACGTGGGTATCTTGACATGCATGAGCAATAGGAGAATCGCCACTTGACTGGGTTTTACTAAGCAACTTATATTACAGGAGGATTCCAATCTATGCCTGAGAAGGGATGGTATGGAATATGTACGATTTTTCCATTCAGCGGATGTGACGGTATTGAGCATGCTAGTCCCCTGTATTGCTTCCGAGCCGTAAACCTTTTAGTGCGCTGGAATTGACCTTATTTCGAGCTCCCAAGATACAGCAGAACTCATTGAAATTTCTGCTAATGAGTCGGAGATGAGCCAGCTCTATAGCTGGGAGGTCATTTAGTAATCACTGGGCTACAAGTGAAATGCTAGTTTGGGCGGATATCGCGGATCAAGGGGGCCGTTTCATTGTTGGCGGCACGAAAGCTTGGGATTTCCGGTTAGACCAACCATTCATGCTTCTCTTAACCCCTAATGTTCTTCTTTGTGGAACAGATTGGTTAAGCAAAGATACACTTGTGGTATGCATGGTGGTGGCCGGCCGTGTGTGCGGTAAGATGGAAGGCCCGGCATTGATATCGGTTCCTGCAGGCTTATTTTCATCGACTTCTTCTGATATCGCCGCCCTCGGTGGCGAACTCGAGAGGAAGACATAGGCCTTTCGCTTCTCTTGTTGGTCTGCCAAGGTGATCTTCCTTGGCTGGCATGAGGGTAGAGTTGAAGAGAGTCGGTGATTTGCCAGAGTGGGTGAGATGTTATGCGGTTGACTCTTCGAGAAGTTTTGCGGTATCCCGGTAGGGCCGATGCTCTTGTCAGCAGTGGCAACGGGACGGATATCTGGGAGCATGGAACTTTTATTCGGTTTGTTAGTATCGCCACTATGGGAGATCCTAGCTTCTCGCCGGCTGTTATTTGGCTTGCCGAAGAATGTCAATATAGTATCTTGTCCGTCCCTGCGATTGATCGTTGGCTTTGTAGATGCTTCGTTGGTCGGTGTCTGATTACCCACCCTCAGAAGATGTGTTCCTGCACTCACAAAGCCCGGCTCTAGCGTTGTCGAAGCTATTGTGAAGGTTGATGCGCTGCCCATGGTGGTATTATAATCTCCTCGCCAGTTATTGTGCTGTCTACTATCAGCGTTACCGCTAGACACGCCGAGTTCGATGCGTTGTCGTTTTGGTGGGCGTTGCCCCTTGGTGAAGCTTGGCCGTCCATCAGCCTCATCCCACCTAGATTTTCCCTCGTCAGTTTGCTCGTTCCCGATAGGAAACAGATCATCTGCCCTGCTCAGTAGAGAAGATGAGGAGGATTCAATCGCTTGTGCACTTGGTAGAGGCCGCCTCAATATTTGACAAATAGATTGTACGGCAGAAGCAGTCAAGCTAGGCCCCCTCACGTCTAAGAGTGTTGATAACGAGGGCGATGAGACGAAAGGTGATAGAGTTGTCTGTTCCCCCTGAGAGTTCTTGAGTGGATAGCTCAAATAGAGCAACGATTGAGCTCGAGTCATTGCCACATAGAGGAGCCGTCGCTCCTCGTCTGTGTCATCTGCTCTCGAGTGAGGGATGGAACCTTGGTATACTGCCGGTATAAACACAACGGGCCATTCCAGGCCTTTTGCAGCGTGTATAGTGGAAATAGTGACACTAGCAGCCGGTTTCTCACCGTCCTGTTCTTTGCCAACGTCGGACGCCAGTGCAACATTTGCTAGGAACATTGAGAGAGGGTTCACCGAATCATCTTGTTCCAAGCCGTCAATCTGAGGGAGGGCATCCTCCTCAAATCCTGACAAGATCTGATTCTGAAAATCGGATGCTTGTGCGATCAGTTCTTGGACGTTGGCCCATCGAGCTTTTGTGGCATCATCTCCGTGCTGGGTTTCTAACCATTCCTCAAAATTTGTCTTTTTTAAGACATGGTCAACCAAATCCACAATCAATCCAGATGTGGTGGCAGAATCAGCAATCTTCTTCCTAGCGGTTATGATAATGTTCACAAAAGATGAGAGGCCTTGCTCTGTAGGTTTAGTCAATTTCGTCTTTGCAACACGTCTCCCCTGAATCGTGTCTAATATTAAAGTCCACAGAGTTACAGAGGCTCGATCGGCCTCCTCAATAAGACTCTTTATCGTTAACTCGCCAATCCTTCTTGAAGGCGTATTGATGATACGAGCAAGTGCATCATTATTATCAGGCTGATTGATCACCCGTAGATAATCTAAGAGGGTCTTCACCTCGAGGCGATCATAAAACCTAAGGCCTCCGACTATCCGATAAGGAATCCCGGCTTTTCCGAGTGCACTTTCAATGTGACGCGATAGAGAGGCTGAACGCAAAAGAATCGCAAAATCGTCCATGCCTAGGACGTCACCGGTGAGGCTAGTACACCTACGCAGCTCTGTAACAAGCCATTCTGCTTCCATTTGAGCCGTGGACAACTTTCGGAGAACGGGCCTGGTGCCAACTACATGTGTAGGAGTCAAGGATTTCGCGATTCGGCCGGTGTCCTGTTCAATAACACTTAACGCCGAGAGTAATATCGCCCCAGAAGACCGGTAGTTCTCCTCTAGTGGAATTGTCACCGTATCAGGATACTGGTGAAGTAAGCGTTTGTAATTCTTTATTTCCGCAGCACGGAATCCGTAGATGCTCTGGTCAGGGTCTCCCACAATGGTAATCCTTTTACGCGCAAATGCGAATAGACGCATTAAATCGAATTGAACGATATTCGTATCTTGGAATTCATCAATAAGAACAGCTTCCACGTTTGACACGCAGGAAGGATGAGACCGGAGTAGCGTGACGCATCGCAGGAGAAGATCATCGTAGTCGAGCAGATTGGATCTGGCAAGGGCTTCTTCATATTCCGTGAAGCACTGTTCAAATTCCTGCTTCTCTACTGACTGGGGGCCTGTGTGGTTTCTGCCATGCGTGTCTTCATTTCCTCGGGCCTTCCTTGAACTGATGCGAGATCGAGCGACTTTAGGATCAATCACGAAGTTGTGACGTTTGACAATCCGTTTAACGATTGCAAGAGAATCCCCACTATCCGCGATTCCGAAGTCTTTTGGGATATTGATAAGATGTCCATAGCGAGTCAGATAGCGACGAGCGATGCTGTGAAAGGTGCCCAATATCAACTTAGATTCCAATCCATTACCTACTAGCTGTCCAATTCTCTCCTTCATCTCACGAGCTGCTTTGACGGTGAACGTAGCCACAACAATGTTCCATGGTTGAAGTCCCTGCCGAAGCAGCCAAGCAGTTCTTGAAGTCAGGGTATGAGTCTTCCCACTTCCCGGTCCAGCCAATATCGCCAATGTATCGGCAACGGAGGAAACGGCGGCATGTTGTGAAGCATTGAGGTTTGCGAGGAAGTTGTCGTCCATCAGGACGTGACGCGTAACAGTGTCCCGGACAAGAATATTATCACATGAAAATTGGAATCATGAGTACCATCCAGCGCTGTTTCCTCGGTGTACAGCTGATATTCAATTCAACTCAAACAACCCATAAAGTTATTCTCGATCTCGTTGACTTGAGACGTGTGCTGATTTACGCGTAGTAACACGCTAAGGATACGCTGTCACGCCCCAAGCTCCAGTACCCCAATACCTGGCATCCGAAGGGGCATGTCGCTCGCCGTACTCCGCAGTCAACTGACCACTGAATTGTCTTATCCTCTATACAATTGAAAACATTGTGGATATCGTTGCTTAGCTCATCACAAATTACGTAATACTTTTGAGCTATTCCATTGGCTCGGTTCTGTGGTGCTTGAATTTTATTGGCTGATACTAACCGTATTTCATTTCTATTGGTTAATAGCTCAATTATGGATCCAGGCCATCCAATCAGGGCTCTTCCCAACTGTCGAGCTGCGCGGCCGTTCAGGTCGCGCAGCTCGCTGAAAAAATACAATATGAGGACCTGTTATTTCACCTCCTGTGAGCGAAGCGAGCAGCAGCGAAGCTTGTGCCTACAAAGGTATATTATAGTAAACGGTATATGCCACTTTCTTAATGGTCCATTCCAAATTTAACGTCGCGCAATTCTAACTTTCTCAAGCCTTCTGCTGCATGTCCTAGAAATCTTGGTATTTTGCGATGGCCTGAGAGGGACGAGTAGAAGCTCCCATTTCGTCGAGATGGAGAACAAACACGCGCTCAAACGCCTTGATGTCGTTTCCATTATGGTACAATGGGCATATCCTGTGCCACTCAGATGCTTACTCGGGATATTGTGATATAAATTTATCCCAGTCTACAAATTTTGAGCCAATCGGTACCTAATTTAGACTAAATGCGGGTTTCAATTAGCTGACGCCGACATACATGTCTATGTGAATGCTGCAAATGCTTCATCCACCACGGGCTCGTTGAATGGCCCGCCAGCACAATGTGACAGAATCACCGCATGCACAGTTACGAGACATCTGTGTGCAAATCAAAAGTTCCACATCGAGCTATTTCAAATTCGTAAAGTCCTACTTTGTGATCGTGCCCAGTCCAACGTCGTTTACCAATTACGTTCCACTGCTGCAGGATATTCATGCAGCCGGGTGCGCTCTTGCTTAAAGAAGAGGACGGCAAAAGAAGATATGTCGATCAGAAATGTCTGATATTGAAAATGTGATTGTGAGTACATCTTCGAATCACAACCGTAATACATAAATCTGGCGCGCAATCGGCTGACGTTCCTGCGAACAGCGACGATTATCACCAAAGTGACAGCCAATCTCAAACCTCGGGTCTATTAATATACCTCGTCTTTATGGTCGCGAAGATCACACAGGTCCAAAGTCGCATGAATGATGAGACGTTGTGATGAAACTACAGAAGGTGATGCTACGAGATGTTTTCCGCATTGACCTACAGAACTGAGCGCTTACAGAAGCATCACCATCGCAGAACCGCAAACGCAAAATAGGAAGAAGAGGAGATCTGGATCCACAATCCAAATTCGGGCTGTGATGGCTGTGATTATTGGCGGGGTGGCTCCCCCACTGGCAAATCACCGTACCGGAGTCGTGCTGCCGGGCGCGTAAATCTGCAGGGCAGCAGAGCCAGGTACAACTGGAGTGGCCAACCAGCGTGCAATATAGCCCTGCTCACCTCTTCTCGATGAACGACCCGTCATTAACACCTCCAGTCAGATCTCTTGTCCTCCCAAGTAAGCTTGCGATGCTGAGCAACTAGCTATTCTCGCGCTCATGCAGGTTCCTGATCTGCTCCGCTCACACGACGACGGAAATGTCCATTTTCACACCGCATACGGTCAGCCAGCCAATGAGGTCTCCAGGACCGGCGTGATATTCTTCTCCAAGAATATCCTATCCGGTGTCATATACCTGCATCCGCCCCTCTGGAGACGGAGGTCCTCCTCACCATGTTGCTCTTGCATCACAATACGTTTCGTCCTTCGGCGGCGAAAATCTAATGATCCAAGCAGCCGAATGAAGCTGCTTGGGTGTTCATATATAGCATCGGCTCCATCATGCGTGGCAGCATCCAGCTAGCCACCCATTTCTTCCAAGCTGTACTGCTCCTAAGCTGGATACCTTTCTACGCTTCTGGCAGTATCATCACAGACCCCCCCAAGGACAATCCTCTCGGCATAGACTGGGGTCCAGCACCATCTCCAGAGGACGGCCCTCCTCTTTCAGCTCATGCGTCTCGCAATAAAAAACTCCTTCCAGCACAGATTAGCGGTATAGTTGGAGCATACCTCTTTTCCGTCTGCGTCGTTGGTCTCGCTATTCTTGTTATCGGGCGAAGACTGCGACGTCGGATCCAGGACGCACCCAAAGCACTTGATATTGAGATGATAGCAACTGCTATCAAATCACCTAGACTACAGACCATCCCAGTTTCACCAGGCGCCTACGCAGGCGGAGTCAGGAACTTCTCTTGGCCATCCCCGGAAAAGACCGATATTAACCCGTACATCTGGCCAGCCAGCTCTACATCTCCGCAATCTTCAGTTCGTGAAGATCAGTTCGTTGATAGGCGAGTTGTTGAGGCGGATCGTGAGATGCTCCAGAGAGATCTCGAAGATATTTACGCCCACGTTATGGTTCAGGAAGAAGCTAAGGCTAAAGGAATTATCTTGAAAGACCCAGTCCTACCTCCCGGAAGAATGCGATCCTCAATACCAGCTGAAGCGCCACAGAGGCAACCCAGCGCCTCAAAGAAGATTGAGAAACCGAGACCTGACAACTTGGATATCGACAGCTCAAAATCAAAGCATGAATCACGGACTTCTTCTATCCTGTCATCCATTACTTCCCCAAAGAAAAAGGGCATACGTGGTTTAAGAATATCTTCCCCAATCCGCACGCCGCTATCAGCAACTTTCCCAAAGAGTGCGGCCTCGGATGAAGAACCGTTGTCGCCGCGATTCTATGCTCCCCCGCCTCCGCCACCCGTTCCGAAGGACCAGGTCCCTTTTACGCACTCTAGGAATACCTCGACCAGTGCCATCTCTCAGGTATCACCTGTTACCCCTACTCGGAGCACCTCCGATATCCAACGCCACATTCGACCCAATCTATCCCAAGCATCAGTGCAGTCTCCGCAGGATCCCGCCTCTGCTACCACTGTCAATTCCCAGACACCCTTTATCCAACCTTCCAGGACTCCTGTTCAGGCAACCACCCCAGCTTCGACCCATGTACCTCGTGCCCTTCCCTTCAGAGCATTTGACCCCCCTTCGGCCTCACCTTCCGGATTTTCTCAAACCACCAAGACTACAGTTCTAGAGAGGACTTCACCACTGTCACCAGGTTTGCATTCGGGGATGAAGACGCCTTGGAGCGCGGGTGCAGTACCGTATAGTCCTTACCAACCATTCACACCAGTAATACCCATTACACCAACCCTGGTGACTAAGGCGGACAGAAAGGCCGCCAAGAAAGCTCAAGCACGTACCCCAGTGTTAGAAATGATTAAGAGCGATGATGAACTCTGGGATAGCGGATATTAGATTTAGACCTATATTAATAACTTTTTTTATACCATTTGTTGCATTTGATTCAGGAGTGGGAGTTTCCTTGAGAGAGCAAACTTTACTTTGGTTGTTTTATAACTAGGATAGGAAGAGGGGATCTACACGTATTTTACATGTCTCATGAAAGCTTCTTCTGGTGGTCCCCGGATGGACCTCTATATATCCCCTTTCTATATATTCCATAGCTCATTTCTTTCAATGAACATAGCGTTTTCAGAAGAAACGAAATATTCGCTGCTTGTGATGTCTTGCCTTCTGCCTTCTACCAGTTTTCCCAGACACTATCTGGCAGGACGGTCCTCATAATCCCCCAGTGACTTGCTGCACCCTGTTCCTGCCAGGGCCTGAATCTCTCCGTATCATTCCTACTCAGCACGTCAACTGGTTCTTCTAACTTGCTTTGTGCGTCGCGGAAAAAATCCGCTTCCTTGACCTCGTGCCTAGGCATGAGAAATTGTTTCCTAGCTTGACTTCCTAATAGATCCCTAGTTGTGGGTTCTCTGAAGACGACCTGTCGGCCGGATTCTGTGCAGAAGATGACCATATTGGTGAAGTCTGTCTTCTTAGAGGCAATTTCCTCATCAGAAGGACGCGGCGTTTCCCGGAAGATACGGCACGAAGGGAATACGGTCTTTATAGTATGGACTATTATTCGCGCGGGAGGGAGAAGGAGATCCCCAGCATAGTTCTGGAATCACGTTAGCTAATATGATTCTCCGCGGATCAAAGCAAGATTGAAGCTTGGAGCGGAAAGGGGGGAACCAACGATGGCAATAACACCGTCTGGAGCCAACATTGACTTCAGGTCTTGCAAAAACTCCAAAGTAAATAGGTCAACTGGTTCAGCGCCACCTGTGAATACGTCGTGAATAATGTAATTAAATTTTTTGCTGGTCTGAGCAGTTTCTGATGCATATGCAACGGCGTCTCTAATGACTGCTGTGTGCTGTGAAGCTAGAGAGAAGTATTTCGTCGCGAAATCATGTACAGCCGGGTCAATTTCGACAACCGTCGTGTTAATCCCATGAGCCATTAATGCAGATGGTGTCGTACCAATGCCCAGCCCGCTGTGAGACATGTTAAATTTATCTTACAGAAGGACCTCTGGATAAGGAAGCTTACATGACTAAAGCGCTGGCCTCCCAATCAGGGACCATGACCGCATATTCAATAAGCCTAACAGCTTCTAGCAGAACAAATACCGCATATATAGGTTCTTCGACTTTGGCTTTTACCGGAGGTGATATCCATTGACCCCCTAAAAGGCTATGGTCACATCTCAGGACTCGGAACTTTTGGAATGGGCTCTCGATAACAGAGAGATACCCAGTGATTGATTCTCGGCGATCAAGTAATGTCCAGCCTTCACTGGCCAGGGTCGAGTTTAACGCGCTGGTGGTATGCGGTAGCTGTAGATGAGTATTAAAAAGAGCAGTGTGCAGCAACGCCGGAAGAGCGAATAAGAGAAGTTTCGATGGAGCAAAGACTGAGTATAATCCTGCCAGCAGGATTTGGAGACCCAGTCGTGTGTAAACAATAGAAGAACCAACGACGCTTTGAATGAACTTCCTGAAAAGAAATTCCCCGGTCTTATAAAATGCAAAAGAACCCACACCTGGTGCAGCATCAGACATCCACTTCCACGGGAGTCTAATCTCGACGTTCTCTAGAGCAGTCGCGGTGCAGCCAACACTTAGCACGAGCAACGGATAAAACGTCAGAGCCTCAATAACGACAGGTCCATACGTGGCGCCAAAAGTCCCGCTCACTTTGAAGAGAAAGAATTGCACGAAAGGAATATAAGCTGCAATGAGTGGTATCAGCTTAGCCGGCTTGATAGGTAAGTTCCTCTTCAGCAGAAGATTAGTTGACCACCCGATGAAACAAGAGGCCATGACCCCCTTGGAGTGGTGTACCGATGCAGGTATCGAGCCATAGACAGGAGACAGCACAAGTTGCGATACATTGGAATATACCGCCGCAAGGATTAAGAGGGCAGCAGCCTGCAAGAGACTCCCGAACTGCTCAGCAGCCCATTTCGACCAGGTTTCTTCTTGGGCTTTGGCGGCTAGGTTTTTGAGCTCCTTCTCGAAATTTTCCTGCGTGAAGCGAGACTCATTTGACGACCCTACTTTTGAGTTTTGCTTTGCAGCATTAGACGACGATTTTGCTTGCTTAGCCATTAGATCTTCTTGTTAGCGAGCCCGGGAGAGTGAGCTCAGAATAAGGGTGAGTGCTGGAAGGAGCTAAGATGAGAAGTAAACAGGCTCAGGGAGAGGAAATGGACTGATGCCCTTTATAGACCCAAATACCGTAGAATATACATCAACATCCGATCCGTTTCATCTCTTTGAGTTCTTCTAAGACTGACGTGGTTAAAAGGGTCTGACGACGTCTCAATTCTAGGGTGCTGGATGAAGCCCCCTTGCATCAAATCTGAAACACCTAGCAATTGTGCGCGAAACGTAGACAGCTATACAGCACGTGACCACATTCCTCATGCAACTCGATTCAGATTCACTGCGTTGACTGTATTCTTATGGGAACAAGCTTTATTTTGGAATAATCTTATTTTTATTAATGTCTACCTCCCCAAAAACTCCTATGTTTAGTCTATTCTAATCATGACGCTTATAGTCACACATATTCCACGGTACAACGATGTTGCTAGCCTTTTATCTGCGATTAAAGTTAAGGTACCTCGAGCCCAAAAACAGAAGAACCAAGTTAGAAGCAATGAAAACAATGTAGATGCCCAAATCCCGCCAGCGATTATCAAAACTGAACTCCAACGGCTCGAAGAATTGGTCACCAACCTTGTAGGCACAATACTCACACACGCTAGTAGCGTTGTTGACAATGTAACCAGCGCCGCCGCTCTTGAAGAAGTCGGCCATGTAGTCCCCACATGTCATACCTGGAGGAGCATTGAATACATTGAGTTCTCCGGGAGCGCACTGCACAGCTCGGTCGTGCAACTCGGTTACAACCATACCACCGATAAGACGAGTAAAGGGATCAAGCTGGTAGAGCCAGGCACGCCAAAACTTAGGGATCTGTGGCTTTGCAATTGTGACGCCACAGAAGAGAGCAAAAGTAATGATTATAAATGGATTCACAAGCGAAGATATNCANCTAGTGTAGTGAGTTAGTCATTATTAGAGTATGCCTGTAGAATAAGAGAAAACTTACAAGGAGTTGGTGTCAGCGCCGCCACCATCTGGCCAAGAGTGACTGAGAACAGCTCCGTGATAAGGACCATGAGAAACTGGTAACCGGCACGGCTGGTAGCTGACTGAAAACCAGGCATGTAGTACAGAGGAAGGAAGAAACCAACTGCGCACAAAATGCTGTATGGCATCTCTGCAACAACGAGGGAAGATGCGAACGCGAACTGTCCATACATCTTGCTGGATGACTCCCTGTAGAAGATCATTCTTGCAACGGCATACTTGGGCTCGACCTGGGCCAAAATCAAAGCTGGCAGCACAGTGACCTGGAAGATGACGAAGATACGGTACTGAAGAGACGATCGAGAGTCATCAAGATTGAGATACGTGAGACCCGTGAGGAGTGCAATGATGACATGATTGAACAATCGTGTAAACCCGTAGTTAGGAGATCGCCAGAAAGCCAAGTTGGTTCTCTTTTGGACCACTTTTAGTTGATGTAGCAGGGGCGAGGCATATTCTTTCTCGTCAATCTTGACAGCGTTGTTGATACGGTCTGCTTTCATCTGCGCGATGCGATCCTTCACGTTTGCGAGCTCTGGGGATTCGGCAAAGATATCAGCCCAATCGCGGTCGCCTATTCTCGGGGTCTGACCAGCTCCTATAGCATCAAGCATGAATTCAGCAGGGTTAGCATCTGGAGGGCAATCAGCGCCATGACGACGGAAGTAGTCTCGAAGGACCGATGCATCTTTGCCAATATCGCCGAAGTAAACACATCGCCCTCCTTTTTTAAGAAGAAGCAGCCGATCAAAGCTCTCGAACAGAGCTGCATTCGGCTGATGGATAGTACAAAGGATGGCTTGTCCAGCAGCTGCCAGTTTCTTCAAGAATCGTACAATATTGAAGGCAGACTGTGAATCTAGACCAGACGTAGGTTCGTCTAAGAAGAGAAGTAGTTCAGGCTTCGCAGCAAGCTCCACGCCAATAGTAACTCTCTTGCGCTGCTCGACTGCAAGTCCATTTTCTGGGTCACCAATGATAGCATCAGCCATGTCCTCCATTTCAAGCAAGCTTATAATTTCTTCAACATAAGCGTACTTTTCAGCTTGTGGAACTTCGTAAGGCTGACGAAGATCGGCGGAAAATCGAAGAGCCTCTCGGACCGTCTGGGTTGGTTCATGAACGTCAAGTTGTTCCGCATATGAGGTTCCACGCTGGAAAGATGGTCCTGGCTTTACACCGTCAACAAGGATATCACCAGTAATAACACCAATATTTTTTCTAGCGGCCAAAACATCCAAAAGAGTCGTTTTACCAGCACCACTTGCCCCCATCAAAGCCGTCAGTTCGCCAGGTTTGACATAGCCATAGATATTGTTAAGAAGCCGAAGTTCGCCAGACGGAGTTGGAACATCATAATTCAGACCCTCCCAAGTAAGGATAGCCTTTGAGTTAATATTGAGATCCGAACCCTGTTCCTCAGACTTTGTGCTCCTGCGGAGGTCTCTTTTACGGATCAGTTCCTGATTCAATTCTTCCCGCTCTTTATTGGGCTTCTGGAAGACCTTTGCAGCGTTGCCGCCGGCGCCATATGTTATGATTTCACCAAGAGTTGCGTTAAGGAACAGGAAAACAGCAATGATGGCCACAATAATACCAAAGTTTCTCCAGAGCGTATTGGGATCATAATCAAAGCCTTTCACGATGTAGGCTGAGCCCGACACAACATCAGTACCGGCAACACTTCCCGCAAGAGTGCAAACCTGATGAGAGATGTTGTTATATCCAGGACCATTTGGAATGAGTGATGTTCCCGTACAAAGCAGATCAAGTCGCTTGAACTCATTCTCCATGAGCGAGGAGAAACCTAGACCTAAGGCATTGATCCAGTAGATCCATCGGATCCACCTCTTCTCGGATTGATACTGAATGAGATAACCACTGGTGAGCACGAAGAAAGTAATGATTGTTGCGGCAAATTTGATCGCGTAATCGAAGTCCGGACACAAGCAGCCCATTGTTCTGAAGAACAAGGTCATGCACAGGTAGCCAGCAACAATGATGAGGTAGTATGTGAAGAATGCCCCGGCATCAAGAACAAGGCCGCACATGAAATACACCATGATTGAAAATATGAGAATCTGAACAGCGGAGAAGGCAGAATCCACAATGATTTGCGCGATCCAGAGCGCGGATGGCCTGTGGAACGTGTACGCCTTATGCTTATTGACGATCGGTCGGCCAAGCATAGTGCTGGCGAGTTCTGAAAATGCTTGGAAGGCATTGAACAAGAGACTGATGAATAGAAGACCACCCCGAGTGAAGGCACCAGCAGAAGTCTTTGGCTGTTTGTACCATACCGTACCGAGAATGATAGCCACGACAATAGACGTGATCCAACTGACAACCAGAGAGAACTTGTCTTGCCATTTGATCAAGAACTGTCTCTTCATCAAGGCCCAAACTTGCAGACGGAACGGGATCGAGTAGACCGACTTCTGAGAGGACCCCTTGCGCTTGCCCTCTCGGACAGCGACCTGGAAGTCCTCAAAAGTCTTTGTATCAGCCTCGATGCTCTGTCGGTACGCAGCCATTTCCTGCTCTAGCTGTCTTGCGAACTTGGATTCGTTGAATGCCTGTTCGAGCGTTTCCGGGCTGTGTGGTGCGTTTTCAGGAGACCGGCCAACCGCATACTCACGCTCAAACTCATCGGTACATCCAGTCAGGTAATCAGGCGTCGTTTGACGGGGCTTTTCCTTGAAACCAAGGCCTTCGAAGTAAGCTCTTGCCTCACTCGCCGGCCCGAAGAAGACTTGTCTTCCCGAGTCAATGACCATAACCTTGTCGAACTGCTTGTATATATTCTCACTGGCTTGGTAGAGGGAAACGAAGGTAGTTGTCTTGTAGATATTAGTCATGATGCGTAGGGATTTGGCGTAATCCAAGGCAGTTGATGCATCCAGTCCTCGAGTCGAATTGTCCCAAGCGCAAACAGTGGCAGACGTAACCATCATCTCTGCGATAGAGACTCGCTTTCTCTCACCACCAGAGACTCCTCGGATGAAAGGGTTTCCGACAACAGTGTTCTTAGTGTGTTCGATGTTGAACATCCTTAGGAGGGTGGTGATCACCTTCTCCTTGAACTCGCTAGTTGAGATTCCGTGAGGGCGCTTTCCAGGTGTTTTGGTATCTAGAGCAAATCCGAGTGTCTGGCCCACTGTCAAGGTCGGATGATGAACATCATCTTCCTGGTTGTAGACTGCTTCTCCTCGGTACTGTTTGGCAAAGGTCTCGGCGTCGAAAGGCCCGTAACGCACCTCACCTTGCACGCCTGTGTAGCCATGGCGCTGATTCGCAATAACTTTGAGGAACGTAGTACATCCAGAGCCGGGTCTGCCCAGGACCAGTACCATCTCACCGGGTTTCATAACACCGCGGAAATCCTTGAGGATGTTGACCTCCTTGCTCTTGTTGCCTGCACCAAAGATCTTCATCCCCGTCTCCCAAACATTGAAGAAACTGATGAACGCATCCGGGAACGTCTTTACGAAGTTCGTGACCCCGCCAATGCCAGATACCGTTAATCCATCCCAGATGACGCCAATGTGTTTGGGTAGAATCCCAGATTCCACCTCTGCGGCTCGCCGACCGCGCAAAGTCGTCTCCAGGTCAAATTGCTCGTCAGTCTCATCGCTAGTGGCCTTTTCAATATCCTCGTGCACCTTGTGCTTGGAATTCTTTGACTGTGTGCGAGAAAGCTGGCGACTGGCTTGGGAAATTCCCGACAGAGTTCGCTGAAGTTCTTTGAATTCTGCCTCGGCAGCCTGCACATCCACCCCATCAGCGATCTCAGAGAATCCTTTTGGGTTTGCATTGCGGGCTTGTTCACGTTGCACCTCTGGATCCGCAATGGTGTCGAGGGAATCGCGATTGGGGGTAGGGCTGATGGGATCTTCGTCCACAGCCTTGGAGTGGTCTTCCTTCTCCATTTTTTCTACCCCAGATATTCTGTTCGCGATCCGTTGTGGGCCGTCCGCCGTCGCTCCTCGCACTCCTCAGTCCACTTACGGCTGGTGAACTGAGAACCAGCTACCAATTGTCACGAGACGGAGATCAACTGTGGAATATATCAAAGGGAAGGTGAGGTAAGTGGTGGTCAGAATGGAAGAGAGGTTATGATTTATTTTTTTTAAATTAATCAGCCCGAGCAATTGCAACATGGGAAAGTTGCACTATAACAACTAATTTACGAATCAAGTCTTCCGTGCCATGGCTCCAAACTCCATGGGGATACGGGTTGTGCAGGAAGCTGGACATCTAGTGGGGCATGAGACTCCCACTCGGAATGTACAGACGGTAATGGAATGAAACACATACATTAATTGGCTGTCCCTGGGTGTGAAGAGAACGGGGAGTCGAGAGTACACTGTAAATTTTTCTGTTGGGCACAGACCAGGGGATGGAGATCTCCCAGAGTTTCACCGACTGGATAATTCCCACGGCAATCCGAGATGGGAAAGGTTGTTGGCCGTAAATGGGGTCATGCCGCCGCAGCCCGCACGTTCGACTCATGATGCCTCATACGTCTTTCTGATAAGGCCCTCTACTTCGGCCTATTTAGGCAGTCCTTCACCCACAAGCGCAAGATTCATGAAGAGTCACACCGAAGATGTGTTCCTAGATCGTCACTGTGCCCGACAAAATGCCCACCATGAACGAGCACATTCCTGTCTGGAAGGGTGGTGAGGCAGACCAGTCGGTCGTTGGTGGATGCACCGATCGGCTCGACTACTGTACAGCAGCGAGATCAGTAAGGCTTTGAAATCAAAAAGGTTCGCAAATTAAAGTTACCTGCAATATCCGGTAAAGTTACCCGTAAAGGTAGCCTCACCTTCTTACCGCAACCGATATTCTGCCACGACGAATAATCCATAGCGGGTCGTGTATTGTTTGAGACTGATCTAAGGCATCTCTTCATCCTCCGTAGTCAGGATTATTAAAGTTGGGCCTCGTATCGATTTGCTGACTGTGTTCAATTGGATCCTCGATACCCGCAATAAGCCTTCGTGGAGATAGGTTTAATGATGATCCGATTCCGTACTCCGTACGGAGTACCGTACCCCACGGGACATTATTTGTACAGTAGAATCTCGTAAGCTGCATCTTCCTCCTGCAAACTGCCAGACAACCCTATTGGTTAACGCGTGACGAGGCTCTCCCAATGACATCGTGGTCACACGGTTCTTTACAGGTACTGATTTGAGGATATGAGGTGAGACCTAAGTTATGACATACCTCGGGATCGCGCAATCCGTGTAGTGCATGGAGTTCTGCGCATCTCAAACGGAGCAAGTTATCCTGCAGGCTATGCCGTAATCCAAAAAGATGTACGGCTTGGCTTGGCCAACAACTTTTTTTTACTTTACTTCTTTTTTCTTTCAGCTTCCAATTCTTGGCAGGATCCAGCAAACGAAACAGACGATGCAGGAGAAAGGTCCGCGAAGGCGCGGAAAGGCTTGGGCCGGGTCCACATAATCTAGGGCTTCTCGGCGGAAAGCAGCCGATGCGGAATGTGCGGCGTTTGACGCGGAGTTACAATATCTCCAGACGGAATATTGGCTCTGCATTGAAAGACGGTTTGCTGCGAGAAGTTTCCCATTCTCCCAGTATCGAATCGAATTTTCTCTCTCGAGCCGTGGATGCTTACGTGACATTGCCAGTTTAGTACTAATCATCAGGGACTGTTGCAAGCTTTAAAGCTTTAATTGTACGACCTCTCTCCGGGCCGCTCGCTCTATTGATAATTCATGAAATTGCTGTTTACCTTCGTCTTCTCCCCTTTTTCGCGGAGTTTTACCTTGTTTGAAGAGGTGACGGAAAATCTACAGTTCCCCATCCCGTCAAAAAGGATTCACATATCGAGGACAGCTTCAAGTGAGCATTGTTGGGATTGGCCTGATGCTACATACCCACCCGTAGCTTCCCGCAATGACAGCTGCCGATCAGTTCTTTGACAGCGAGCACAAGGTCCTCCTAGTTTGAAGTTTCAATCCTTACATTCGGATCCACGTGGCAGGCAAATCTTTTTGGATCATGATACCGCATGTCGTACGAAAATGCATGTCTGGGGATCTGATGATTTGGCAGTGGTATTACAACAGTAACAATGCCATGATGTTTGTCTTCGATGTACTTTGTTATTGGTCTGGACGGTCCAGATCTGCGACGCTGTGGACCTGCGCGGAAAGTGGGGTTGTGGGCCCGGAATAACCTTACGGAGTACGGAATTAGCTTTATGCAACCACACCCTCGCTGAAATTTAAAAAAAATAATTGGAAACTCAGCCGGCAAGACGAAAAAAAGCGACGCCAACGTGAGATGACCGTGCATTAAGCCCGACACTGATAATCCAAAGCGCATGAAGCACGTCATGTGGACAATTTAAAACAACAAAGTCTATTTGCTAATTGTTTCACATAGGTATCATTGGGATATCTCATTCTCATAGTCCAAACTGTATCATCTCAAAACATACTCCGTCCAGAATGCAGCTGCTCCATTGCGCTCCATGTAACAAAGGAAAAAGGGAAATAGTAGAGCTCGCACGAGTGTGCAAATGAAGTCTGCAGTGCTCTGCCCAGTGTCGAGCAGAGATGAAGGACTTCCGAGATTAAAATCAGTAGCCTGAAATAACTCCATCCATGTATGAGCGGGTATCTAATGCATATGCCGTCGCAAAAATCAATCTGTCATTCCTGGGGTTGTTGCACCCTACGTCGTTCAACTTGTCGTTCTTGCTGCTTTTTCACGTCATCTGTTTGATATATCCTCAGTCGTCAATAGATTCCATCATTGTGAACCCGTGATCAGACCCCCGGTTGCTGTAATTCAATTTCCTAGTGCTTCCTCCCAAGGCCAGGAAATTTCCTCAATCCGTTCAAGCGTTCCTTCTTTGCCGTAGCTTGAAGTGGGCATTCCTCTTCTTTCTCTTCTGGGAGTGGTAGCCGATAACGCCTGACGCTTCCGGCGTCACTATCCTCACCATCTCCTTCCTCGTGGAACCTGGGTCGTCGCTTGTCCTCGGGCAAGAAGCAGTCGGGAATCAGCTTGTAGATGAACCCGCGGAGACCACTCGATGCCGCATCTATGGCGGCATATTCCATGCGACGGGTGTTGTCACTGGTCCAGTAGTGCACCGTGGCCGGTGGTGGTTGGTATATAGGCTCTGATTCAACTTCGACCGTGGAGGAGAGACACGTCTTGGACGAAATTGGATCGGTTGGAGAAGACGGATCAGATGGCGGTGAGATGAGACTAGCGAACTGGAAGAATTGATACTGTTGCTGCTGCATGAGTGAGGCCCTCGATGCTGGCGTGGAAGGAAAGGTTGTCATATTATGTCTCGACGACTGGAAAGATGGATGCCGAGGCACGGATGGTCGCTGGACTGGAGCTGAGGAGTGAGATGAACGCTTTGAAGAACTATGCTTTGATGAACGTCGGCGGCGGTTTGACGAGGCGCTTGATGATGAGCGCCGGCCCTCTTTGGAAGGACTGGTATTTTCGTAGGCATCGAAACCAGAATCCTGTCGGGTGACAGGCATTCTCTGCACGGAGATGTTGACTGGCGGGGAGACCTGTTTGCTGGGAGTCTGTTCCAGATCGAGCTGTGGCATGCTAGCAACCGCTGAATGGAAAGTTACCGCATCGGAACTGAGACTGGATAGACTTTTGTTGTGCCAGGAAGTCTGCAAGGGTGCAAGATTCTTGGGGTTGTTGAGCCCCATGGCGGAGATATAGATCCTGAGATGTACTATCGAACTGAATGGACCGCGCAGGTGAAGAATCGAGAGCTTAGAGGTAGGTGCTTGGAGGTAACGGCCACATTATATCCCCAGAGATAGAGTGCCCAGGCTTGGGATCTGAAATCTCAAGTGAAAACCTGAAATTTTGTCGAGGATGGATACTGTTGACGGAGCCTGGCGTCGGTGACAGGGCAGCGAACATCCATATAAAGACGAGCAAGGCGTTCTAGCCACCCACCACACGCTGGGGGACTAATCGAGGAGGAAAGTAGACAGCAGAGTGGAGGTGCCAAGACGGAAGAGGGGCCGACCTAGAGAGCAGCGTTAAAATATCGCCAAGATGTCACCGACTCTTTTTGACTCCTGTAGTTGAGTGGTGGTGGCATCCATGAAAGTATCGACCGGCTCCTGGAATCGGAGTGGAGATCGCCCCCACTATTAGCGGTTACAACCAGCCTGGAGACCGCTAAAGTCTCAGGACCACGGTACCTAATGATGCTGGCAGGCCCGCGCAGTTCTGCAGCGTACCGCTGTCGCTGGATTGACTTCCCAAGGAATACTGGTCGCGCCTGTTTGACACTGGCTGTGCTGTTTGCCCGGCGCAGTCCGACAAGCCGCGAGTGCCCAGACTGGCGTCTTCCGTGGCGATTCTGGCAAAATTTAGAGATGGACGGGGGCCTGCAGCAGGGCCCTGGAGGTCACCCGAGGGTTGGGCGCTTTGGCAGTTCCAGTTCGCTGTTGACCGCCACACCAGATGCAGGTGTCCTGGTCAAGCTGCAGTAGTCTATTGGAAAAGCTCGGGGTGACAGTCCGATTTCGCGACCCCTACACACCACGCCTACCGGTCAATCGCCCTGGGAGGCGAGAGCTGGGAGGGCAGTGGATATCGCAAGTGTAGCTCTGATGGTGGCAGTGTGGCCCTGGCTTAGGGGCGGGGCGTTCGATGCAGCTCCGTTACCAAGGCAAGGGCGGAAGAACTTTGATGGGTAACGCGAAGCAAGAGAATAGTGGCTCGATCAAACAAAATCACTGTGGAACGAAGAGCAAGCCTCGCAACTGGTTTTATATCCACGACGGGCGTTCAGCTCCGTCGACAGAGTGTTTCGTCACAAGGAAGCCACTGTCGGCATCAGCACGAGCAGCCATGCTTCTCCTCGCATGTGAAATCTTCTGGGATACCGTGCTCGACTTCTAGAAGCAGCGACACACACGCACACACACCTCTGCCCCAAGAGCGTCCTCTGGTGCAGTAGGACATCATGATCACCGCCATGCGCTTGGGCGTGTTGGTGGCAGAGACATCATCCGCCCAACTATCGATGCGGGCTGCCAATCGCCCGTCCTTGCCCACAGCCTTGCCGCAGTACACGCGCCAATCAGCCCGTGGTAGGCGATATCAACCCAATCGTCGCCTGACATCCAGAGCCAAAAGGATTCTGGTTGGCGCTGAGACTCCTCACTGGGCACGCCTCTGACGAGCCACCATCCAGACACGCGCGCATCGCTAGTGGACGATCAGATATCCATTACCAATATTGTTGGTGGTCTGGGGAGGTCCCCATATTTGGAGCAGTGGAGGTGAAGGCTTCGCGGGTAGTTCAGCCAAAAAGCACAGGCTATGGCATTCTCAGCTGGTTTTCCCATTATACGGTGCCACCACTGTGCACCGCCCTGATGGCAAAAACAGCTTCGTAGGAGGATGACGAGTCCCAAAATGCCTCGGGTGGGAAGCTGAGCTTCAGGAATGGCAATAAAGCTGTAATAGCCCATGTGCAGGAAAGATAGGACTTCCTTCTCAGCAATCGTAGCTGGGCGACTCTGCAATGCAGTATTACGCTACGTACTGTGCATTCCACCCGTGGCCAACTCCGAACTTCTACCGGTGATTCAGGAACTTGCTCCACTCATGGGCATCTGCCGGCATAAGTGTATGCTCTGGTCTGCTCTGGTCTCATCCTCGTGAGTAGCACAAAAATTCTAGCCCACAGAGCAAACAAGAACGTGGTGGCACATGACTCACACACCGCTCGTCGGAGGTCAATCTTCACCTGCCCATCACCCTCCCACGTGCCGCCATAGCCAGCCCTGAGCAGCAGTGATCCCAACCCCGAACGTGGGTCTCGGCCCGTAGCGATAAGGGCATACGTTAATTCAGTTTAGTGAGCACCTTATCTTACAGAAATATCCCGGAGCAAAACTTGTAAAACGGGTATCCTCTCTCTCCATGTCATTCTGAAGTTTCTTTTTCCCTGGTGCCGTGTGTAGTGGGTGTATATTTGCATGCAGAAGAGCGCTTTGTTCCCGTGAGCGGTGAGGTGTCGTTCTGTGCTGAAATGGGCTGTCGTCATCTTGCCGGACTCTGCGACACTTCACGTGTTAGTTTTTCTCTGCTAGGTTTGCCATGCAATATCTCTCCAGCATAAAGTTTCTTTTTGTTCTTTTCTTAGTATGAAAGTCTCAAAATCAGGGTCTTCTGGGCTTCTCGATATTCCAGCTGTGTTAGGACGCTTTGTGTGTCTATTACGACGAGATCTCTCCCTCTGGCCGTTAGACAACTGGCGAGCCTTTCCCCATAGACGTGCCTCTGTATTCATTTCCTAACTCCTACTACTTAATCTAAACTAAGTGATCACTATACTCTCAGAGTCTGAGTAATAGTGCCCTAGTTCAGTGCGGTTTCATTCTCTTACTCAGTGGTTACATGGTTATTTGGTTGCGTTGACACGCTGGTGGAAGCGAGAGTAGGAGTTGAAAGTCACATGTTGAGCGCTACAATTTTCTATTGCTTTTGGGACTGCCAAGGGCCTCGGCAATATACCACGTCTTGTTTCTGCTAAGTGATGTCTGTGCTCTTGTATTCTGCATACTCCCATGCTATGGTCACTAGAATGGAAGAGAGAAAATACAAGATATAGGACTTGTGTTCCTGTTTCGAAACGACACGTAGAAGTAATATGGAATCTACATGTTACTCCAGTCGTTGCAATAGCATTTCGAGAAGAGAGAAAGGCGATGTAACAGTGAGCAGCCGTATATTTTATGGATTAATTCCCCAAGCACGGCCCCTTGTCTTCGGCCAGCAAACCGAGGCAAAAGATGTGGTGTTAATCAAGCAGTACTACATCATATGAATGGTTGCCACAAAGATGTCTATCATATTCAGTCCGAAAATGAATTAAGTTATCTCAATTGCTAAAAATAATAAGATATCTATCCATTTTTGCTTAGCCCCTGACTCGGCAGCCAGCTCTAACCAAGATCTGGTAAACGGCATGCTAGAAATGACAGTCAGACATCCGACTTAAGAATCTGTAATCTAGTATATACACGTTTGTTTACCCCTCATTCCAGAACGCCTTGCTCTCAAACGATAATACATTCAATGAAGACGAGGAATATCCACCCGCCAACGCACTCTGAATTCCACCTCAAGAAAGGTGACTGTAGACACAATCTTGCTGAGAAAGTTGGTTTAACTTCCATTGTTATTGGCTCCTTCTCCCAGTAATCTGGCAATGAGCACATAGGTGAAGATCACGGCCCCAGCAACGAGAAGCTTGTTCCGGCGTATCCAACTTTGTCCAACGCCTCCAGCAGCTCTGCCACCTTCAACCACTGCACCAACGACAGCTTGACTTCCACTAGGTCGGCTCAATCCCATCGCGGGTGCACAGTTGTTCGAAGCTCCCGCTTCAGGAGTAGGATTGCCAGTGGCGGGGTCAATGTTGTTCTCCTTCATCCAGGCCCAGTTTTCCTTATCCAATTCGGGCCATTCGGTTCTAAACTTGTGGCCGCCATCTCCGGCTTTGATGTTTCCTCTTTGCTGGTGTCCGCGAGTGTAGCTGCCTCCTCCAGTGCTGTTCCACCACCTCGATCTAGCTGCCGCCCACTTGCGCTCTGCTTCCGTGCCTGCCACTGATCCAGTCGTCATCTCCTCTGATGTCATAAAAGATAAGAGACCAATAAGGATTGTGCTAACTTCCCAGGCAGGATTGAATGATTTCGGATGGAAGTCGGAGATGGAGAGGCATAGGCGAGTAGAGGGCTGGAATCGACCGGAGGGAGTGTGCATGCGGATTGCGGGTGGGGCAAAGGGATAGTCAGGAGGGAAAATCAGCGTTCCCCAGTATTGGCCTCCGTGATACGGAGTTGACTCAGGGCCTGTGATTATGTAGTGCCATCTATCGTTCAATTAGTATGCGCATTGAAACTCCCGAAACCCGATATTACATACTCTAGGATATTTGACTCAGACGGGTGAGCGGTGATGTAAGGAGGGGGATTTTCAGTGATAGCTTTGTATTCTCGAGTGAGCTAAAAGAGTTAATCACCTGTATTAGAGCGAAATTGGGCGGACAGGATGCATACCCGTTTGTTGGCCGCTCGGCTTGCCATGACGTCTAGATGTTGAGGGCTGAAATGCTAGACTCAGTGGAGCTGAAGAAAGATATATATTACAGGCCGGATCGCAAAGTAGTAAAGAGGGTGACGGATCCGGGTAAGGAGTCAAAGGAGTGTAAATGAAGCCAAATATTCAATCTCAGCGGCGGGGAGGTGAATCATGGAATGTCGTGTGCTGATGAGATGTAGTCGCATGTGGGTGGCTAGGGGCGATTGCGGCATGGAACACGGTTGCGAGCGGGTGCAATGATTAGTCAGCGAAAACCGCCCGGGTTACATGATCTTTGGAGCTCCAAACATCCAAAGTCGGCATGCCACAGATGGCTTCACCTTCGGATTCCGAAGACGATGTGAGTCTACGCTTCTCTTTACAGTCAATTGCATTTTCCAGCCGCTGATTATTGATTCTTCCAGGTCTTCGAGGCGCTCCGGCGCCAGGTCGACCCGAAAATAGAGGCAGAGAGACAAAAGGCCGTAGAGGAGCGCGTTAACGCACAATATGAGAAGGCCCAGCAGAGGTTGGCCCAATTGGTAAGAGCTGAAGAATTTCTGTTCATTAGAATCAAATATTGACGGTCTGCAGATTGGCAGCAACTCCACGCTACCCGTCACCATCTCTTCCATTAGGCTTATTGGACCTACCCACACGAGGCGATCGTTCCTGGACCGGATATTCAATCCGATCCTCACTGTCAACAAAGACCGCCCTTACACACTTGCTGAGGCTCTGCAAGAAATTGGCTCTGCTGCTGATAAGCTGCGGAAGTTCGGTATGGCCATTTTATGGGACTGACATTCATCAAGCGTGCCTAACTGAGATCCACCAGACATTTACCATGAACCCATCTCGATGTTTATTGATAAACCGGACCAGACCGATCCAAATTCGACGGTGTCAGATATAGATGTCTTCTTGTCAGCACGAGAGAGGTCTCGAATTCTCCTCAAGACCGGTACCGATATTGGCAATGCGGAAGGATCGGCCTACGGAAACTTGGTATGGAGAAATATCTTTGGTGGAGCAGAGTCCCTGAACTTCAATGCTTCTGCTGGCACTCGTACCCGATCAGCATACCAAGCCACTTTCGACACACCACTCTTCAGCAATCCAGACCAGCGATTTTCTATCGACGGTCTTGTGAGTTCGACCCAGAAGCCGTGGGCTGGCCATGAGGAAGCGTTAAAAGGTGGTGGAGCAAAGTTAAGCTGGGCGACCAGGTCTGGAACTCATCAACTGGGATATACTGGTGTGTGGAGGCAAATTACTGGGCTTGCAGCTAGTGCTTCACCGACGGTCCGAAACGACGCAGGAGATTCCTTCAAGAGCAGCATCACGCATACCTGGGTGGCAGAGAAGAGAGATAATCCTCTTTTGCCTAGCAGAGGATATCTCCTTAAGACTGTCTCCGAGTTGGCAGGATGGGGACCTCTACGAGGAGATGTCGCCTTCTTGAAGACTGAACTTGAAACAGCTGGTGCGGTGCCTATTCCGATTCCTGGAATCCAGGGTGATAGCGGCGTATCCTTCACCTGTGGTTTACGCGCCGGTGTACTGGCTCCTCTTCCCCTTGGCTTCGAATCCATAGCACAGCCTTCCAGAATCAACGACAGATTTCAGCTTGGTGGACCAACCGACATCCGAGGTTTTAAGCTGTCCGGCCTTGGCCCTCACGATGGAGCTGATGCTGTCGGAGGCGATGTATATGCCGCAGGAAGTGCAAACCTACTCCTCCCTCTCCCACGCGTTGGCAAGGACTCCCCGCTTCGACTCCAGCTCTTCGCCAATGGCGGCCGATTGCTTGCTTTGAAGGGTCGGGGTGGAAACTTGGACTTCACGACTGTCCAACAGAGCCTCACCAAAACCGTATCAGAGCTAGGCAAGGATCTCCCGAGCGTCGCAGCTGGTGTTGGTCTCGTCTATGCACATCCCGTTGCAAGATTTGAACTTAACTTGGCTTTGCCATTGGTATTGAGGCGCGGAGAGACGGGTAGCAAGGGACTGCAGTTCGGAGTGGGCATTAACTTCCTTTAAGGGAACGTATGTGATTAGATCTGTGTATATAGAGGTGGGAACATGTATTATGGAATCAAGCTATTCACAAACTTATAAAAAAGGGGTAGTTCAAGATTAAGGAGCGACGGAACAGTTATGTGTTTTTGATTTGTGATATCGTTAAGAAAGCCAATGCCTCATTTCGCACATCTGAAATCAAGTAATAGCAAATACAATTCCCACATCCTTTCCACCGTTTTCCATCCCGGTTTAGCCAGCCATAATCCCGCGAGTTATGTAAACCCCACAAGTAGTTTTGCTACCGGGAAGTGTTGGAGAGTGTCAGGTATGGCTGGAATGCCAGCTGGAATAGCGCTATGCTTCTGAGCAAAATTTAGTGGCCGCAGCCGGAACAGGAGCAGCTTGAGCCGCAGTTGCCTAGAGGACATCAGAGTCAGCCCTGCGCTTCTCGGGATTGCGAAAAAGTCTAGTCTAGGGGTCAGGCGTGGATTTCACATACAGCCAGAGGTGCTAGAGCATCCGCATTCGCCCTTCATTTTGATGAGGTATGTGATTTGGGTGGTTTTGGGTAGGTTGGTACAAATTGTTTGCTCCTTTTGGTATGTGTTGTAAACTTGCAGTGTAGTTGAGAGAAGGCTAGGTAAGGAGGGGTGAGAAGATGGGGGCTGCCTTTATCTGCAGCGATGGAATCCCGGGCCACGAGCGTTAGCTGGTTAGCGTGAGATGTTTGGTCAAATGGTTCAGAGATCTGGCCATACACAGCAGGACCCTCCAGGGGTCTCTAAGTCAGAGGGGGAAAGAGACCGCCGTGGCCAAGCAGAGGTGAGGGGCGGGGCTGACGAGAGAAGAACCCCGCCGAGGGCAAATACCTGTACTGTACTTCAGACGCAGCCGCACAAGGCATAAGGCATCGGGGATCGGGCAGTCGCTTTGACCTATTATTAACGGCGCTCTAGGCTGGAGCGGGCTAGGGAACGGGCGCTGTCTCTCCCAGTGATGCTACTCCGAATATGTGTGATCCATCTTTCTCATATTCGTCCCCGTTCTCCTTTCCCTAAAGAGATAGTGTGAGTATACATGAATTCCTTTGCTGTTACGGATCCTGGTTTCCTCCTTTTTTATCTGTTCGAATACATATTATCTATTCTTTACTCAATGCGCTCATTTATTTTCTTGTTTTACGAAAGTTATTCCAACATCTTCGTGGTCCCCTCTGTCTCCACCATCCATCGCTTGATGACACGCTTCTTGCTGCAGAAGGAGACATTTTTGACAAAACCAAACCCGGTCTAAGCGTGTCAAAGTACCTCCACGGAGCTTGAACGCCACCTATCACTGCCAGCATGGGCTGCATTATTGAGCAAACACCATTGACAATACCGCCCACGCTGTACGTACTGCTGGCCAATGGAAACATGCTCATGCCCATTCCTTCCCCTAGTAACGCATAAAACCCTCTGCTCCTAGTACCCTTCAGGACTAGGAGCTTCTTCTTATCAAGATCTTTATTCCCATTTCCGGTATCTGTATCAATGTCCTCCGAGACTGATAGAGTGTTGCCGCAACGATCTATAACTGAGCAGGGAGGTTATGTTCTGCTGGACCGCTGTGTATTATTATGAGAAGAGGAGTTAGTTACGATTTCGACGGCAGCTATCACAGGGAGTACCGCTGGCTATTCATGTTGAAGTGCTTCATGATATGCATCTATGGATAGCTGCTACTGTTTGCATGTCAAACAGCAATTAATAACATAGCTTCATGTTGCGTTAACTGTACTAATCCAGTGGAGCATATCAGCCAAACCGCCGCGGTTTTAGGCTGCTTCACAGAGAATCCTAAAAGAAGTCGCTTCAATGTTGCGCTCACGGTTCATCCCAGTGAAGAATGGGCCCAGAGTTCGAGTCGGGACCAGGTGTATGGAGTTGTAACATCTCAATCCAAAGTGTCCTGCATGGCCCTTCGCAGAATTGGTCCACCCACAAAAACGTTCGTAGCCGCTCGTGAACGGTATTCCAATCCAGGAGTCCCAGCCCATCACAAGTTTGTTTTAGAAGTCCCAACACCCAGGATCTGCAATCTACTTCTATGGAAACTGCTCCCCCGATGAATAGTATCCACATAAGAACTTCTTGGTAATCTGTCCATACGGAAAACAACTTTGAACTTACAAGGCTTAGTTTTAGCTGCCGAATCAGGTGAGAATGGATGGCAGAAGCAGGTGGGATGTCTCGAAAGCATGTATTGTTATAGATGAATGCAGCAAGGCGAATGCACTCCTGAATGTCCGCCCCGCCAGTGCGGTCCCGAGTCTGGTCCTTAACACCATGTAGGATTTCATCTACGTGTGCTCGGGTGTCATGGTATCTGCAAGGGATCCGGGAGTCAATCCCGTGAGTTAGGGAACTCGCAAGGCGGTTGCCCAGATATACCATCCACTCTAGAAGTCGTCCAAATTCGGGAGAGATAATTCCATTAGCAGCAAGAGGTCCAAACCCGGTCGACTGTATTGGAACAACACTCGGCAGTGAGTAGTCGAGCTTCAGACGCTCTTTCGACAGAATGGAGCCAGTGCCAAGAAGTGGGAAATACGCTTTAGAAGCCGTAAGGAATGCACGAGCATGATCAACCCTACAAAATTGCCTCTTTCTTAGATACAGCTAACCTTGAGCTTTATAGAACAGAGCGGTACAAACCAGTAAAGCAGATCAGCCAGAGTGCCTTTCATTCCCAATGCTCTCACTCCACCACGAAGACGAACCATAAGTTCGAGACCTTGCATGTGGGACTCTATAGCAGCATTATCGCCAAAGAAAACCTGCAATTACACTAGAATAAGATAACTGCTTTTCGGGGCTTCTAAAACCATTTAACTTACATCATGAACTGCTAAGAGCAAAACGGTCGCTATCAATGCATCATCGACGATCAGATCTGGTGATTCCAGTTTCTGATTCAGTAAACGGATGGCTTGTCCGCGATGCCTGATCACCTCCAAAGATGGCTCCTTTGAACCTATCAAGCAAGTTTGATGAGCTGCTGCCGTCGAAAGCAGAGCATGGAATAGTATCGGATCTGTTGTCGAGGCAGGGTAGAGCTCAGCTACCATAGGAAGCCTCCCTCCCATAGGACATAAGGCTGGTGCAAACACAGTCCCAACTAAACAGAATATCTATCATTAGCTGTGGCTCTAGAGCTCTGTGGTTGTATGGCAAGTTGATAAGTGGTAGAACCGATTATGCTTACAGTGCCTTACGAGACCGGTTACATACGGACTACTTGGAATAGGTATTGAGCCGAAGGGATCGATACTACTTGTGCGCTCGAGGTAGGATGCATGAGATGGCCATATCGGTTGTTCTATTATAAGCTCTACTTCTTCTGCCGATCCTTCATCTTCTGTCTTTTGTCTTCGCGGAGAAACTTGGTCAATTTCAATCCGCGTAGAGGGAGATCCAAGTATGGTATGAAAGTAAGCGAGTCATACGTACATTCTGTTTTCTGGCTCGGCACTCCTTCCTGGTGTAGTTTCTTGCTGCCTCGATATGATATGCCTAGCGACGTGGCTTTTCACAAGCCTTCTCGTAGCAGCGTCTCTCCTTGGTGCTCCTTCTAGATTCACGAACTGGAACCCCCGGCCTCGTGGACGCTTAGTGTCTCTTGCTGAACTGGATGAAGGAGGACTGTGATGGCTAGATAAAGGACTTGACTGTGAGCTTTTGCTACTACTTCTTTCGCCATCCTCAGATTGGTTCCCTGCAAATTTCCATTATTATGTGAATAAGAGATGCAGCCTGGGTACATGGATGGGTCGTTGCTCACTCATTATCGCTTCTCTTCGCTACCCTTCACCGGATATAACCACAAGCTGTACGTGTATGCATATGATCCCTTTCAAGAACTACAAAATGCAGAAGAGCCTTTCATTTCTTTTTTTCAGGACATATGGGTCACGATATGAACTTCCTTGATCTACTCATTTCCATCTGAAAATTCACCGAAGCCACACAGCAAGTAGTACAAAGCCGCCACCTTTATTAATCAGCAAAAGCATATAAGCTTCTCTTGTCATAACCAATTGCTGGAGGAGAAGCATTGTTCTCAATTTGAGTTCCTGATATATGATTGATTACTCATCCGACAGCAGCGGGCGCAGTCGAATAAGTGAGGGTCTTTTGTCCACCACGTCTGCTCACCATACGCTATACCATCTATGGTAAGTAATCAGATAAATATTAAACCAATGGAAGAGAGGCAGCATTACTAACGGAGTTGTGCTTCCTTTCCCACGTGTGGTTCGTTTATCTCCGCCCCGAGAGCATGATGTAATCATCGCGGTGGTTTGCGCAGCCATACCGGACAGTATCGAGGTGGCGAGATCTAGCGTCATATCGAAATCCATGGTAGGTTGGTATGCGGACAGGAGCTTCCTACGAATACCGAGGATAGTACTGAAGGATACTACAGTACATCCTAAGTTTATGAAGAGATGTTGGATTATTGAAAATGCACATTTTCATTGTAAATGTAGATAAAAAATAGCCACGACATGTGTGCACGGGCAGGTACTGGTTTTCCACAATTTCTATCGATTTTAAAGATTGTTCAAGTAGAATCCTCTAGCATTTTAAGATCCTTATTTAACATACAATAAATACATGGGAAATTCTTAGAAAAGATAGAAGGAATCAACAATCTGTGTTTTCTGCTTTTTCTCTCTCCAAGTAATTTCCCTCTCAAACGAATGATATTATCCGCCTTCGAAGACTGTTTGCTAAGGAAGAAAAAAAGAAGGAAAGACAAAATTGCATGAAGCCTTGAAGAATTCCCTTGTGTGCCTTTTGTTTGCTCTTGCCAGTTCCAGCTTGGTAACTGGAGGCGTATCAGTCTTGGGTGTGTGTCAACGCACTAACAAAGCCAACGACCAAAAAAACGCCGGCAAAAGGAAAGTAAAGAGCAAGAGTGGAATAAGTGGTGATTTTGTGAACTTGTTACATAGGGGCGTTCCAAAGTCCCGAATAACAAATTGCTGTTCTTGATTTCCGGATAAAAACGCCTCCCATCAGATTTGGTGGTTAGAAAAACCGTAATTATTATCGTTCTTCGTGCGTGTCAAAACCGGTGTGTTTGGTTTCGATCAGTAATCTCCGTTTCATCTTCCCCTCTTAATTCTCTCCCCCCGTACGACAACAATCCCCTCAAACTCCTTTCCCCAACGCCACGAACTTAAGCGGTAGCCTCGGCAGCTGCCGTTGGCATAGGCTTTGCAGTTCCAGCGAGGTTGGTAGTGGCACCAGGGTTCTTGGTGTGATAGTCTGCGAGTGCCGCCTTGATGGCGTCTTCAGCAAGCATCGAACAATGGACTGTATATAGGTATCGCCACAATCAGCATATGATATCATCAACGTTAAATCAAACTGAAAACAATCAAAAGAGATAGAGAACAGGTCAAAGAAGGAATATTACTCACGCTTGACGGGAGGTAAGCAGAGTTCCTTGGAGATATCAACGTTTCGGATCTTGGCAGCATCTTCTACTATAGCCATCGAGTTAGCGATCTGGTACCAACACTTAATCCAACTATTGAACCTCAAAGAGCCAGAATAGCTGGACGAGGAAGGATTTGGGTTAACTTACACCGCATGCCCTTGACCAACTCGGTGAGGTAGCTGGAGCTGGCGATGGCTGAACCGCAGCCAAAGGTCTTGAACTTGGCTTCTGATATCGTGCCGGTAGTGGGATCAACACGGATCTGAAGCTTCATCACATCACCACAGGCGGGAGCACCCACGAGGCCGGTGCCAACGGATGGGTCGGACTTGTCGAGAGAGCCAGGATTGCGTGGGTTGGTGTAGTGATCGATGACATTCTTGTGATAAGATCGCTTTGCCGCAACGGAGACGGATGGCGCAGAGAACGCGGACGCGCGTGCAGCGCGGAATGCTGTTCTCGAAAGCATGGTGCTTGATGTGATATGTGATTGTGATAATCTAGGGTGATGAGGTGTAGCTCTTTTCGGGGTTGATGGATGAGCTAGAATTGGGTTGGAAGGTCGAGATTATCAGATTATCAATGGAGGTTGGCGAATTTGCGGCAGAGGGGACTTCAATCGCCGTCATCGGCTAGTCACAATCCTGAGGCAAAAACCTCGGATAAGGCCTAGGCTCGGACATTGACAAATGCGTGTGGTTAAGAGCGAGCGATAAGAGCGAGTTATGTCCGGAATGTTAATGCCTAAGGAGTTAGGCACAAATCGGAGGAACGCAATAAGAATCGCGGGATTTGAAGAGGGAAGTGGAATATATTGTATTATTATGGTCGGAAGGATGGAAGAGATGCATTTTGACTAGAAATATATCAGGGTTAGGACCTACGACTAGCAAAACCAGGGCGTCTCTTATACAGGACTACGGGGCTCATTTTCTATGGAAGCTGGCACGCTCACGTGGTGAAAGTGGTCTGATAAATAATCTTGTCATTTCTTACAAAGGTCCCATAGGACAAAGCCCGGGACTTACAACCGCTGTGCCTATTTAGCCTTGTTACTCAGGCAATAAATCACGTGTCATATCCAAGCCTCAATTGAGCAAAGGGCTGGCTGGAGGTCGACCAGAAAAAGGTCAGCTTGAGGCTGAAAGTATGATGGCTTGGCTTGGCCTGTATCCTTTCGGCCCTCCCGCAATTAGGTGCTGATTTCACCGGCCACTCTCTTTTTGGCTTTTGGTCTCTTGACACTGAAAGATGGTCAGAAACAGTTACCGTATTGTGGCGGGAGACCGCCAGGCGGATTCTTCCTATTCGGTACGGTGCTACTTCGTGGTTTTGGTTCCCTCTCCTCAGAAAGAAGCTGCAACGTAAGCTACAGGGTCTTCGGAGCTGGAACGGGCCAATTATAAATTGTCCTGGATGTTTGAGTTAGACTGCATGTAACCCAACTATTGTGCATGCGGATAATTCGAGGCGATTGCTGCCCTTGTATGGCTTCTTACAGCAAGCGGGGGAAGTAGCAAATACATTGGTGTAACTACGATGGCTGGAGGCGGGAGTTGAAAAGTTGACCGAGGCTTAGAAGAGGAAGCAGAAGAAAGTATTCAGTCCTTCTTTCCTAGCCTAATCAGCGGGTCGCTACAAAGAGTGTTCTCGNTGACCNGACAAAGAAAACTTAAGATGCCATGACATCTCTATACGAGCGTTCAGAAACTATTGCAGAAGAATTTTGGTCTTGGATACGAAGATACCACTATTATTGCAGGCATAGATCACACCTCGGGTTGGACGGTCAACCAGAAATTGAATTATTTGGATTTCACGAGGTTGCAATGGCGGCGCACGCCCAGATGGGTTTGAGAGAGTCTGCCCTACTCCGTTTTTACGAAGAAGCCGCGTCAATAATGCCATTTAGTCGGCACCGCTTGCCACGGGACCGCTGATGGGCCAATACGAAGCCTGTGCGCCAAAGAGCAAAGCGGTCTAGTAGAGCGAGTTAATTAATTCCATAGTGATATGTCGGCGACCAACGCAAGCAGATGGCTTGACATAGCATGGCGAAGATGGTGAGGACGAGATGACCATGTCCATGATGAGACAGATGTCTAGGAAACGTTACCTTTTGTGTTCGGCATCGGAGCAAAGAAAAAGCTTGTCACTGGGGCCACCGTTAGCTGTGACGCTGACAGACGACGGCTTCTGAGGGGACTCTGGAACCGTCTTCCTCGGCGGTGCTGAAAATAGCCATGGGCTAGGCTGGCTAGTGAGGCCCGGCGCGGATGTGCTCAGCCTCGTGCTGCTTTCGTGCACGGAGCCCAGCGTCGCTTTTTCAGGGTCCAGCGCTATCGATGCTTGGCGGTGTCGTATCTGGACCTACGACGGACTGACATCTTTCGGTCTTCTTTGTCGCCGTCGTGTGCTCAGCGCATTAGAGGATCATAGACAGATATCCACACGTTTAATAGTCAAAGCCATGTATCAATATTAGAAGTTTTAATAGTACAGAGTGTGCCACAGGACAAAGGACGGGGGATCGCCTTGGCCGCGTAAGTCTGTGTGATTTGCACGGTCGCGGCGGCAACGACGTTCACTTCACCGAGGGGGAGGGGCTTCCTCCACGAGATCATCAGGGGACCCATCGCAGAAACCTGTCATGGCACCCACGTACTGTAGCAGTGATCGTGATGGAGTGGAGAGATGCAGTGGACGGCGGGCAGTGGATAGCCGGTGGAGCAGGCAGCATCGTGCGATACGGGCAACCCCAGGACCCAGCGCTTCGTCACCACCTCGTGTTGGTGAGGGAGACTAAGGTTTGGAAGTCGGGATCAGAGTTCCTTGCGCTCGCCTTCTCCTGCTGCTTTGAGGGGTGAATCTTCACACAAATGCTTGCGGCGGTCATACGGCCAATGTGCATCCCTCGTAAATCCTCCCAGCCATTCGACCCAGCCATCGTGGTTGTCGCCACCAGCCAATCAACGGGTGCCCTGCAGGAGGCTGGCGTGCGCCCCTCCCCCAGAACGCCTCGCCGCCGCCGAAGCTGGACCACCGCGCATCTATCGGAGGTCCCTGGGAACAATCGGATCTGCTCGTACGGTGTATGCCATGGTCTGCTTTGGTTGCATCAGCTGGTCCCCTAAATTCTGCACTCCAAAATGTATATATTCCCTGATGGCGCGCCCCCAGCCATGCGCTTTTTCACCCCTCAGTCCGGTCAGCCTTCTGTGTCTGTATACCCACGCATTCACTCTCCAGCCTCTCCAGACTTCCAGCGCCACTTCGTTCGTTTCAGGTCGATCTCTTGTGCAACACTCGTTCCTTGAAGTGGAGCATCGACTATCACCTTCGCTTTGCTGACGTACCTGGTTGCTTGGGAATCCTCCTTTTACATAAGGCACCGTCAAAGCTCGTCGTGTTCCCAATCTCATCGTCTTCTTGATATCAACCTCAGAAGAAGGAGCAAACACTCTTACAGACACACGCAGTACTGTCTCTCGCAAGCAGTTTGGTAACCATGCGTTCTGCAACTCTCTCGGCTTCAGCCTTGCTTTTGGCGGGTGCTGCTCTCGTCCAAGGACAGACTTTCACGGAATGCAATCCTCTTTCACAATGTAAGTCAATTCAGAACTCCTTTTTTTCCTCTTGGTTTTTCTATAAATGTCCTGATTGCTTTCTCTTTCTCGGAAATTTTCCTAACATGTCTCTCTTCTTGCAGCTTGCCCCGAAGACCCTGCTCTTGGAACCACCATCAACGTCGACTTCACCCAAGGTGCAAGCAACGCCTTCTCTCTCGAGACCGGCACCACCTTGAACTACGGTGCAAACGGTGCCGAGTTCACAATCTCTTCAGATACCCAGGCACCCACTATCCAGAGCAACGACTATATCTTCTTCGGCAAGATCTCTGTGACCATGAAGGCAGCACCCGGTCAGGGCATCGTCAGCAGCTTCATTCTTGAATCGGATGATCTCGACGAGATTGACTGGGAGTGGCTAGGCGGTAACGATGCCACCGTTGAGAGCAACTTCTTTGGCAAGGGAAACACCACCACTTACAACCGCGCTGTCTATGAGAATGTTGCAGACCCCATTAACACCTGGCACGTCTACACCATTGACTGGACCTCAGCTGCTATTAACTGGTACATTGACGGTGGCCTGGTCCGCACTCTCAACTACGGCGATGCTCTGGCTCTCGGAGGCTACAACTATCCTCAGACTCCCATGCGTGTCAAGATGGGCAACTGGGTTGGATGTGCCAGCGCGGCCGCTGCTTCAGACCCCGCCACCCAGGGAACTTGCGAGTGGGCAGGTGGTCCAGCCAACTGGGCCCAAGCTCCCTTTACCATGTATGTCAAGGAATTGACGATCCAGGACTACGGTTGTGCCCAGGATTACAAGTACGGTGACAACTCTGGCTCCTGGCAAAGCATCCAGTCCATTGGCGGCTGTGCAAGCGGCTCCGGTTCGACCACTGGCTCTGGTAGCTCAGGCGGCAGCGGTTCTGCTCCCAGCTCAAGCACCTCTGCTGCTGCCACTACTCCTCCAGCCAAGGCCGTCTCCTCGACCGAAACTACTACGACCACCGCACCCCCTACTACAACCACCACCACCACAACCCCGTCTCCTACTACTACCACGACCACCTCTACGACTACAAGCGCCTCTTCGAAGCCAAGCACGACTGTGAAGCCCACTACTTCTACGACTCTCACTACAATCGCAACAGTGGCTTCTTCTTCTAAGAACGCAACCTCGTCAGGTGCGGCCACAACATCCGTCTCTGGTGGCAGCAGTGGTAGCAGTGGCGTCAACGGCACCACGGGTTCCCACACCTCCAGCTCTGGTGCTAGCTCTACTACACCAGCAGCACCAGCTCAGGCGACTACCAATGCTGGATCCAACATCAGATTCGGCTCTCTCCATCTTACTCTGATGACCCTTGGCGCTGGTCTCATCTACTGGGCTTTGTAAATACAGCATGAAGACAGGAGAAAGCAGGGGAATATTCTCGAGTACCTGCTAATCATTCCTGCATGGTGGTGCCTTCTTCTTTTAAAAAAATTTTTAGCTTTTGGTCTATAGACGACTTATGTCTGCTATGGGAATGGGAATGGAATTGCAATAATGATTGGAATGAGGAGGATTTTAGACAACTTTTTTAACGTTCATGACATAGAAATCAACGATGACTTGTTAATGGACGAATTTGAGGATATTCCGCATTGGAGCGAGGAGTTATTCAGGCATTTTAGGGAATGGGTCACTAGAATAGATAATACCGTAGCATAGAAACCTAATTAATATATTGAAGTCCTCGAAGTACCTCTCTCTACGCTTGTGAAGAAACCTGGCTGATTTCTTGACTCATGCATTATTCCTAAGTGACTGTTGTAGCATGTGCCAATGTCGGGCATTCTCGAATTAGACTTGTTCGTATTGATGTTTGGCCTCCGTACCAGAAGGTACAGGTTAGGGAGTACCATTAGTGTGACATGAGAGAAGAGCGACCCCTTAGGACTTCACCAAATCTTATTTTAAATAATGCTATGCTACGCTATACCATCTATCGTAGTTAGATACGAATTCAACCATTCCATGTTTTAAATTTCAAGATGAAATGCACCTAAACCCCCTTTTCGTATTCCCAGTCACACAAGAATCTTGTCTTTATACTTCGTCCATTCAAACCCTTGACTCCAATTCGGACCTCCTCCCCAGGCACGAGATCCAGGAAGTTGTCATCAAACACTGCGTCATTGCCTTCTTCCAGAGGCACAGAGACAACCACTCCTGTTACGGGAGCATTGCTCTTCAGCACGACCACATTGTCTCCTTCGACGCGAGACTCGACTTTCAAATCCTCAGCAAAATTGACTAACTTGAGCGGTTCCGGCCATGAGACCCAGCGCGCAAGCTGCTCTCCTGTCTTCCGATCTTTCAAATACGCCGCAACTACCGTTGAGTCGGGCTGCGGGATATCCAGCTTCGTGATTTCAGTCGTTCGGTTAGGCTTTAGAGTCACGTTTGTGTTCTTCTCTTTCGAAGGAAGAGCAACTTCTTTCCCGGATTCGATATCGAAGGCTCTCAGCTCCAGTACGGCTTCCAGCTCCTCTAGATGTCCGTTTACGGCCCAGAGCTCGAGTGCTGCCTTCTCCGGGAAGTAACTCGTGACAATGTATGGAGGCAGCTTGGTGACGACTCGCTCCATACCCACCACGACTTTTGCAAGGGCGCGTTTTGTGATGTAGAAGGATGGCTTCCGATGCAGATCCACGTCGACCAAGGCCCATGAAGTGCCCGGCCAGATATCATTCAGCTGCCACACGAGGATGCCAGAGCAGTTCTCCTCTTCCGGCCCACGGAACTCTCGTCGCCAGTGGTTGTAGGCATACTTCATGGCTTCCGCCTGCAGAAACTGTGTACTGTAGACGAAGTCCTCAAAGGGATTCATCCTGAATCGGAAGTTTTCACCTGAGTACATCCCGTATCGACGCTGATGGCCGGGTCCTTTGTCATGAGCATCGAAGGTCCGTGATTGCCAGTGACGTTCTTTGGGATTGGTGATTGCTTTGTGCAAGGTCCGGAGATCTGGGGCACTCTCAAAGCCGAATTCGCTCACGAATCGCGAGGTGTAGGCCTTGTAGTCTTGATATGGTGCCATTTTGCCGTGCCAGACTTTTGTTTGAATCAGTATTTTATTCATATCTCCAATATCGCCCCTTCTAATTATGGAAGAGATAGTACAGGAGAGGACTTACCATCCCAGATATGTGTATCACCAACCGTTGTATCATTAGAGAAGGCACCCCCGTACGGACTGGACCGCCAATATGGGATACCACCTACTAACCTCTCGCAGACCTCCGGAAGTACACGCTCGTATATTATTCGTGCAGGAAAATCTGTCTTATCCCACGGTCCTTTCTCATCCTTGGGATCATAATCCCACCCCCATCTCTCGGCGAGCATGTAATCTTCATTGTTTCCGGCCAATAGAGCTAGAGAAGGATGATGCCCAACTCTTTTAACTTGTTGCTCGGCTTCATTTTTGATGTTTGAAATAAAATCATCCGAGGCAGGGTAGTTACCACAGGCGAATAGGAAATCCTGCCAGACTAGAATTCCCTCTCGGTCACATATCTCGTAGAAATGATCCGACTCCATGATTCCTCCACCCCACACACGTATCATCACCTGGTTTCCGCCTTTGGCTGCTATGAGCCAGTCCTCATATCGCTCCCGGGACATGCGAGGCAGCAAAAGATCCCCTGGAATCCAGCATGATCCACCGCAAAAGATTCGCACCCCATTGATCTCAAAGAGGAACGAAGTACCCTTTTCTTGCTTGAGAGGATGCTGTAATAGTCTGAGGCGGCGCAATCCAATGGTCTGAACACTCTCATGTTGCCCTGGCAAGGTTGCCTTCACTTTATAAAGCGGCTGGTCACCATAAGTAAACGGATACCATAGCTTGGGCTGGGAGACTTTAGAAACTGCTTCAAATTTGCCGTCTCCGGATATCTTGGCATGTACCGTCTCAACCACGGTATCATTCGGATCTAAAATCTGTAATTGTATCTCGTCACCTTGCGAAGGATATTCAACTGTACCCTTTACCGTGATACCAGCTGCTTTGAGATCCTCAGATACTTCATGACTAACCAAAAGCTCCGCAATCTTTGAGTCGTATGTCTCCAGGTAGATATCTTTCCAAGGTCCGCTAGTATTGAGCGCTGGTCCCCAGTCCCAGCCCCAGTGATACTGTGCCTTTCTCACAAATAACCTCTCTGGGCCACCGAAATGAACATCGGTCATATTGCCCTTATAACCAATCCGCTTCATTTCCTTCTTTGCATAGGCAGGTGCATTAGAGAATCGAAGCTCAAGTACCGACTCATCTTTCCTGTCACGCAGCAGATCCGTCACATCAACTCGGTAACTAACATGCATGTTATTTCCCGAAAGAATGTGTTTGTCGTTCAAATAGACATCAACAATTGTGTCGAGCCCCTCAAAGACTAAGACCGCACGGGATGCTTTGGCTAATTCCACAGAAGGCACCTTCTCTGTGCGATACGTCCAGTCGGCATCGTTGACCCAGAGACAATCGAGCTCATTGCAGTCAATGTACGGATCTGGTATGAGTTTGTGGTGAAGGAGATCAATAAACTGGACTGTGGGGAATTGAGCCACTGGAAGAAAGGAAGACGCAGTAGCGTTGTTTAATGTACTGGCTTGCTTGAACTGCCAACCCTCACTCAGAAGGAATTTCTGGAACATTTTCTCTCTCATCTATAGAAATTTATTTCAACTGCACAATTTCGGAAATATGGACTGGATCTACTTGACAAAGGAACTAGATGATAATGCATATATACAAAGTCTATGAGAGCCCAAAAGGGTGAAGTGGGTAGCGGGATGGGATGGGATGTGGCATTGTACCTCCACTTTACGATGCGAACTGAGGGGTAATTGATCTAGTATTCGGAAATGGATCCTATTGCAGAGCGAATGATGTCCTTTTTCCTACATCCAGGGTCGAGCTCCGGAAGACTTGCATGAGCTCTCCCTCACAAAGCTGGTGCTCTTCGAAGCGGTTTAGTGCTAGCATTGCGGAAGAGCGTGTTCCGAAGCCTATGGAGGAGCAAGCGCCGAGTGACTCCAGGCACCGCGATAGAGACGCAAGGCTGTGGCTCGGTAGGCATCATCCCGAGTGCCAAAGTTGTCCTTCGTTTGTGTCTTGTAAACTCGGTCACGGTGCCGTTGGCCCTTCTTCTGCCTGTGAGCAATGCTTACTTGATTGCTGAGCTTGGTCTAGAGGCACCAAGCTGCTTAGGTCACATGAAAGAACGGATCCCAGTGTTCAGGCGTGGATGTTTTCTTCTATTTCGTACCACAAAGCTGCCTGGATTTTTTTTCAAGCATCACCCAGCAGGACCAGAAGATAGGTAAATACGAAGCTCTCCAAGCTCAGCGCCCATACATGGTGAAGACTGACAAAGGCCCCTTCCCTGCGCTTCTTCCAAGCCACCAGCTTCGAGGTTCTGCACCTAGCGCACATATATAGTAAAAAAAAGGCCACTGCGGCTATGAAAGAGCGATATTACCTGTTATTTATCTATTCCTGATCACTGGCAACTCATCACATCTATCTCGACATATCTTTCTCCTATGACCGATATTGGCCTGCTGGTTGTAATCTTATTCGTATGACATACTATAACTAGTTCTAGAGTTTACGATTGTTCGTAATTCATAAGTGGCCCGCCGGGACTATGAGATAACCGTATCTCGACTTCATGATTTCCACACCACACCTTGCAACGGTGCGGTCCAGGGATGCAAGTCCTAGTTTGGGGAACTTGTGACGCGTGTTAGGCACCTCCAATTAATCGGATACCGCACCATCGCGCTTTTTGGTGTCATAAATAGTAAGCCCCTGTGGTGAGGCACCGCTTAGGTGTGGAATCATTCCCTGGCGCATAACATCGCAGGGGAAGAATGGCTTAAAGACCGTGTCTGCAACGCAGACAGAGATTGTTCAAGATCGTTCCTTTCTTTAACATATTATACGGGGGGTACCTTGTCTGCAACTGTATCATCCACTGCCTCGCTTTCCTGGCTGCCCATTTTTGACCCAGAGGTAATCGTCGTTGATGTAAATCTCTGATCCGTAATGTGAGCCTGATTGACATTGTTGGCCTTGGTCAGCGTAGACAATGCCAATCCAGTTGCAGACAAGGCGCAGAGGACATACAATAAAGTGTGAAATGCCCCCTGAAAAGCATCAATAAGCTCCATCTTTTCTGGTGCATCATCAGAGGTCTGCTTGATTACGCTGACCAGGCCCGATGCCAATGCTGCCAACTCACTAGCCCGGGGAGCTAACAGTGGTGACTGTTGAAGTTGCCTCTTGATCTGATTCTGGAAGGTAACTCCGCCAATAGCAACACCTAGAGTCTGGCCAAGAAGTCGCAGCAGAGCGAAGATAAAGCCGCAGAATGCATTGTCTTCCGGACGGGAGCTTGATTGAATAGCGAATAGAAGACTGGTGAAAAGTATACCAATTCCTAGTCCCACTACCATATATAAAAAGATGACTTCTATATCGGGACTTTCCACACTAAAAACGAGCAGAATTCCACAGCCAAGCGTCATCAAAGTCCATCCTAACCAAACTGCCAATCTATATCGTCCAAATTTGGTAATCAGCAGTCCTGTTACGGCAGCACCAGGGGCGACAGCCAATGCGTTCGGTATCTATTTATAGGACGTTAGGACTTTTCAGATGTTTGAATCACAAAGAAAAGCAAATAGATTTATACCAGTCCTATGCCAGCTTTCAGAGGGCTAAAGTTATGAACCGCTTCGGCGTAGAGGGGGCTATAATAAAAGAGAGCGAAGAGCTAATCATAAACTAGACGTAAGTACAGATCGGCGAACCGTAGGACACAGGTCTTGCTCACCACAATTCCATGGAGAAAGGTTCCGATGAATGCTGAGTTAGCAGAGCTGTTTGAGAACACTCGAAATTGAAACAGCGGATTAGCAGGTATAAACATATCATACACAGCAAACAAAACTAAGCCCGAAAACCCTATGCAAAGGGGGACAATTGTTTGCCATGCATCCCAAGCAAATTGAACGCCGCCCCATGTGACGCCCACGAGAAATACGGTTGCCGAACAAGTGAAGAGAAGCAGTCCAATCCAGTCAAAACGCTGAAGTTTAAAAAGTATCGTTCCCGGAACTTGTTGAAGGGTTAAAAAGTACGAAATAATCGGCAGTGCAAGTCCGCAAAATGGAAGGTTTATCCAAAAGATCCACCGCTGTAAGCACAATTTTCTTAGTATCATGTGAATTAGTGCGTAACTTTAGCATCGCAATTACCAGAAGATTTATACTTACCCAAGCCCCTTTCTCGCACAAAGCACCTCCTAAGACTGGGCCGCTAACAGTACCAATAGCCCAGACGATATTAATCAGGCCAGCCCATTTCCCACGTTCTCGCAGTGTGAAGAGATCAGTTAAGAGAACTGAAGTTAGAGCTGCTATACCTCCGCCACCGATACCTTGGACGGTACGACCAGCAAGCAGAGCAGAAAAGTTATTTGCCCAACCTGCAATTGCACATCCGGCTGTAAAAAAGCAGACCGCACCAAGAAGGAGGACTTTTCGTCCTAAAATATGGGAGAAAGAGACAAATGCTGGCTGAGACACAGTGGCACTCAAAAGAAAAGATGTGCCAACCCAGAATGCTTCAATTCCAGTGCCGTGAAGGTCATCCGCAATAGTCTATTAGGCAAAGATTAGAATCAGATGCGTTCTGAAAGTTGAGAAAGGACAATAGTCAACGATGACAAAGAGAAGGCGGGTTAAGCCAGAAATGAAACAATAGTGGTTTCTTACAGCAAGTGCCACAGCAACAACTGACGCATCCAGAGCAGACATAAAATTTGCCAGACAGATGGCTCCAAGCGCCACATAAAATCTCCATCCTTTCCCGCTTGAAGTTATTTCCGGATTAACTTTAGCAGCGACATTTGTTTCATTAGAAACTGCGGCTTCGTCGTAAGTACTCATGAATGTTTTCGGGAGCACAGGCTCGCGCACCGGCATATTAATCAGTTTCTGTAAACTTCTAGTGAATGAATTGCACCTGCTAGTAGGTGAGAATGTAGAACGGTAGCCATGTTGCAAGAAGGGGCCATAGATAAAATGACCGAGCATAACGACAGGGCGGCTCAAGAATGTATCCACCGAATATTTGTGGGCCAGATTCGTCTTACGTGGATTTGGTCCATGAAGTTGAACTCGATATAAAGGTTCGGAGCTACAAGCGTGAATCACCAATAATCGCTCTACATTGCCCCGCTGTAGGTTACTCTCACGTCAGCCTAGTGTAAGGCTATCGCATTTTTGGACTCATTCTCTCGACAAATACCTGATTCAGAAATAGATAGCTGGCGATTAGAATTCTCCTTTGCCCGTATGAAGTATTTCTTACGATGTATTATGCCCATACAGGGCAAATAAGCCGACGGCAATCTCAACACGCTATATTTATCCGTTCCACTGATGCAATCACAGGGATACACTGGATTCAGAGTTTAAGTGACTTAGAAAACGAAGCTGACTCCAGGCCTTTTAACTTTAAAGCCACGAAGCTTATACTAGCCGTAAGATTTTACGAGCGGTGGTCTCATAAATAATCTAGGGTAACAACAGATACCGTAAGGTGCTTCGCTCCTAACCAATCTTTTGACTTTTTTATCTTCCCATTGGAAGATTGGAAGATTGGAGGAAAACTTTTCATCTATTTCAATCCAGAAAAACGATGGTAGCAGCCAGCGTATCTGCCAGCCAATGGGGCTTCGTATCTTTCTTTATGTTTTTGGCCCTTTTGATCGATGTGCTGGGTTGGCGATATCTTCCCCGGTTATCGAAGCGATGGGATAATCTCTCGTGGGATTCACGGCGGAGAGTCATCCTCCGCCTCTCAACAGCGCCTCCCAAGACTTACTACCTCTGGGTAGCGTCTCAGCTAATATGCTACTCGGATGAGGCTATCAGACAAAATCAAGATGACATTCAGTCATGGATAAGATCCACCTGGTGAGTTCAGATGTCACTTGCTCTAAAATCTAGGAATCTAACACAATATACTTTTTTTAGGCTTCTTGCTGCATTTATGTATTGCTATGAACTTGTTAAAACGTTTCCCCCGAGTTTGAACGATATCATGCACCATGCAGGATGGATCGCACTCACTTGCTTTGCATACACTTCCCCAATGGCAACAGAAGGGCCAACCAACGTAGCGATGGTCTGGTGCATGGCAACTTGCAGCTTCTTCAGTTTGGGATGGAATAGTGTTGCTCTGTTAGGAGTCTTTCTCATGCTAAATCTGGGCTCCTGGGAGAGGCCACAAAAGTGGATGTGTGTTGCATACAGCTCTCTGACCTGGTCAATGTGTCTTTCGCGACCAATAGAATGGCTGTCTTATCTGGTTATGATGAGTGCATTCTGGAAGGTCGCGGATGGAGTTGTCAGTTATTGCGTTCTGGGGGCAACCTCTCTAGTTTTGATCGGTCTCTGCTCGCTTCATCGGAAGTGGTCCCACCGGTCTCTGAAATATTCTCAGGATCTGTGGAGAAATTACCGTGAGGTAACAATTGCAGACTCAGGAAAGGGTCGCAATTCCGATAACTCCAATATGAAGTCACGCTTTCCCTCTATCAAAGGAAAACTGCAATTTGGCAAATTAATTGTGGATGGAAATTTCTGGATGGTACTAATGGGTCTAGCAATGCCACGCTTGGTTAGAATTCGCACATCATCCGCTATTGAGAATTAGCAGCAGCTTTGATGTCATATGATGTAGGTTGAAATATTATGGTTAAGCGTTCAAATTATAGTAGATCCAGGCATAAAGGTAACATTAGGGTCTCGAGAATGTGGCTCCTAGAGTACATTTGCATGTCTATCTTCTAATTTGTAACTTTTCAGTAGCTTTTATGCCATGTTGTTCCTCTACCAATTAGGGTCCAATCTGTACTGCGCAGGGCCATATAAGTTGCTGTTTGATTGAGTCAGTTACTACAATAAGCCTCGCGGTTACAATATAAACAGTTGGTACTCTTTCATAATGCATACTCGTTAATATTGGATTTTTAATACTTTTATTCTAGTTGAAGTGGTGACTTCTTTATAACTCGCAGCTACTCGCAGCCAATAGGAATTTCTGATGGAAATGCTTACTATGAATGAATTATGATTGGCTAGAGGGAGACATGACCGTTTGCGCTGCGACGGAAAACCTCCAAGGCGTTGCTTTGCAATAACCTCTTCCTGATTGGCCAGCTTCGCCACTCTGCCCTGCCCCTCTGCACAGAAGGCTGTCATCGAACGGGCTCAGAATAGTATAAAGGATCAGGCTACCATCGTCTCAGATCGCCATTCACCTTTCTGCAATCAACTGTTCAAAGAATATCTCCTCACAGCAATTTCCCACATCAACTCAACTTTATTCACCCAAAAACAAACAATGGCTCCATCAACCTGCTGTGGAAAGGGCGGCGAAGGCTGCGTCTGTGGTAAGGCTGACCATTCCTGTTTATTCGCAACTTTGCGCCGCCGACGATACTGACCGAAAGTGCACAGCTGCTCAAGCCAAGTGCTCCTGTGGCAAGCAGAGCGCTCTTCACTGCACATGCGAAAAAGCTGGAACTGAAAACACCCTCACTGGCCCACGTTGCTCCTGCCGTAAGTCACACTTCGGTGCAATGCACTCTCAACTACTGTGAACCCCACAACTGACATTCCCGTTAGGCGCCCGTCCAGCAGGCCAGTGTACTTGTGACCGTGCCAGCACCGAGAACACTACCCCCACTGGTGCTACATGCGCCTGCGGTGCTCGTCCAGCTGGTTAGTTCCTTCTCGTCGCCGATTGTTGTTTGTGTCACTGTTAACAAGAAGTCCTACAGATGCTTGCTCCTGCGAAAAAGCTGCTGATGGTGGTCTCTACCCTAACGAAACCGACTTCACCACCAAGGCATAAGTCAAAAGAGACACCACACCTTTGTTTGCGATTACCGTGCATCGGGACCGGGAGTAATTGAGACGGCGTTATCATGGCGTGGATTGGAAGCATTTGGCTGTATACCTGCTTGGCTTTAAGCTGGCTTTTGAGCACAATCGGTGGTTTTGAATTGGTTGATTACTGGTATATCGAGAATATGGGGAGCATTGTGGTGGAGTTTTTGCGGCAATTGCATGTAAACCTTTACCTAGCCACTGCGCCTCCATATGAGACGGATGTGGAAGATACACCTACGTGGAGATAGCTTTGCTCTCTACCATAGAGAAGAAAAGAATTATTTCGAAACTCTGGCCCCGCAGACTGCATCATGTTGATAGGGGTTTAGTGGATTATCACGTGGGTGTCCCGCGTTGATATAATTTGATGATCCGAAAGCTCGGAAGTGGAGGTGACGTAGATCCGAAATGGTCCCACATTCTGTGCGGGAGCTCCAGAAGCTCCCCGTCCACAACAAACGGTGACGGGGAAACTGCCTCACGAAAACATCGCAGCATCATTCTCTCTAACAGATTCGTCTTCCACATCAGTCGCCAAAATGTCAGATAACGGATCGTCCATTCGTCTCGCCCAAGCGGTAGGCATCACCATGTCTGCCTTCGCCGGAGGTGCTGTCAGTGCGATTTCGTTCTACGCGGTACCCGAGCTGCTGAAATCACCAACGCCTCTTCTCGCAAAGCAATGGGCGGCCCTTTATAACAGGGGCAAGAGCACCGTGCCGCCCGTCGCAGCAGTTGTCACCGCCTGTTTTGCCTATCTTGCAACGAAGACACCGGTGAACGTAGATAAGATCAAGTTTTACAAATATGTCGCCGCCGCCGTCCTTAGCATAGGCATTGTTCCCTACACATTTGGGGTCATGGGCAAGACAAATCGGAAGCTGCACGCCAAGGCTGAGCAGACGAAGACCTTCAAAGTGACAGATGAATTCATAGAGGCTGGCGTTGAGAAGGAGACTGCTCACTGGCTGGTTGATCATTGGGCGGTGCTGAACTTGGGAAGAGGCTTGTTGCTGCTGGCTTCTGCTGGAGTGGGAGCATGGACAGCTTTCGAGTAGTGGATATCTCAGAACATTGCTCCTTCTTTTTTTGGGCTGATTCGTGCCTTTGGAGATTGAGTAATTGTACGATAAGGGTTGCATGAGCGGTTTTGGTTAATCTCATTATTTAGAAAACTGTCGTTACTTTTCTAAGCTGTGGGCACCATCATGATTCAAAGATTTTGAAATAATCTCCTTTCCAACTAGTTGAAAGATCGACTACTTAGCTGATGCAGTTCATCAGACCAACCTCCATAGCAGTAAATCAACAGAGATAATAATGCATTTCAAGAAATTTCCCTGCTTAAGCCTGGAAGGTAGCTGCATCAAAGCAGCAGAAATTTTTATCATCCAAGCCCGGTCTCCGAAGGCTTCTAATAGGGTTTAGGTTTTAAGGCTCTTAAAGCCAGTATATAATATTACAAACTCCAGGCCCCCGTCATTTGTTACAGTCCTCTGACTTGGGACCAGAACGCCAAATGATGTTACTACTCACACAGTTATAGAATATCCGCCGATGCTTTTCCGAACGCCGTCCTCCGAGCAAGATCCCCTCACGCCTCCATAGCGTCCCCGTCGTCGACCATATCGAGGGTCCTCGCATACTGTACCGTTAATCTCTGTAGATCTCGGAATTTACCTGTCCAGAGAGTTAGTAAAGCATACCGCATAAGCTCAAGTAGGTACTCACCAAGAATAAGAACCACTCCGTTCAATAACTCCTTTCGGTCCCAGCCACAAAGCTTCTCATCTTCGCTCATCCAGCCTTCACCTTTCTCGGTTTGGGAGTTTGTATTTTCTTGCAAGATGCCACCCAAGAGGTTACGAAGTAGTTCTTCTACCTTGCCTCTCAGACCTTCAGCACCCAGCCGCTTGGCATACATGTATAGGTAGATTCTAAACTCCTCTTTTGCACCAAGTTGCAAAGCGGCAGCTACCCGATTTTCAAGATGAGCGATGCTAACGCCAGATTCAAAGTTTTCAAAGCCTTCTTTAGAAAGAAGAGACTTGATAAGTCTTTGTAGATGGTAAGCTCTTCCTTTGAGAAGAACTTCATTGGTAGTGTGTCTTTCCAGGTGTGGAATAATACCAGCAGAAATATTGGAGGGGTCAACCGAATCAGAATCTTTCCTGGAATCGGGGCCAACTGCTGTTGAGTGTAAACTGCTGACAGATGAATCATTGGTGTTCCAGTACTGACTTCCCACAGCCCACCAGGCTTCTGAGAGGCGCTGCCATACAAACATAGCTGGAGAATATAAGTATCCGTCCCCATTGCTTAGCGTGACGATTATATTGCCATTGGAATTCAAGTGAGCTGAAGTAACACCAGGGCCACTGGTAGTGTGAGTGCCTAATGTATGCATGGCGATTTCAAGTATTGGACCTAGGGATACCGGTGGGTGTGGAGATGAGAGAGTCTTGAGGTTCCAGACATGACACATGCCTACCGCAGTAATACAGAGAAGCCACCACCCCCTGCATTCAATAATTACTGGCTGCGATTCTAGAACAAACGCATTGAATATCCTCCGCCCCGCTGGGGTCCAAGTATAGATGCTTCCATCTTCGCAAGCGGCAGCCCAGAAGTTCTTATTTCCCGTAACGAGGATGACAGCGCGGGGAAGGAAGTCTTGCCAGAGCATGACCCCTCTTTTAGTTGCACTAATCTTAACAGGATCTTTGACGTGAGCTGCATTCGATCCTGGATTTCGAGCTTCAAGTACGACATCTTCTGAGGCAATGTCAGAATCTGTTACACCGTTCGTACCATTCGCTGTCTTCGTTGTCGGTGGCAAAGTACCCAGATCCAACGATCGCAGTATCTTCGAACGGATTTTAGGTACTGCAAGTCGTACTTGACTGACAGACATTGTAGGATTAATGACGGCTGGACGGAGAAATTCTGGGGTAGGAACAACGCCATTTTCTTGAGGCAACGGAACGGCGGGTTCTAATCCATTCACTGTGTTTGTCATGATTGGAACAGGTCCACTGGATAGAGCTGGCCGTTTGTTAGCTGGTTCCTCTTCCTCTTCGCCCTCGATAGCAACTGCTTTGCGTTTGTTCCCAAGCAACATTGCTGCGAGACCACCTCTTGGCAAACCGTCATACGGTTTAGAGAGATCAAGTATTGATTGTGGAGCTTCGGTTTGAACATTGGTGGAGCTTGTGGTCATGAGCTGTGTTTGTGGGAGCGAGGAAAGCCCGGTACCAGATGAGGATACTAATAATGGTGCTATTCTTTTCTTTCCTTCTTTCGTAATTGTAACTCGTTTCTTCATGGCCTCCAGCTTCTCAGCATTAGCATCGGGAGCTGGTGTTGCATTGGCTGATTGCTGAGAAGATTGCCCATTTGTGTGTGCTGGTTTGGTCGTGGGTGGAGCAGCTGAATCTCCATTAAGAGCCGGAACAGCATTGGAGGCACTGTCATCACCCATAAGCGCTCCCATTCTTCCTTCAGCACCACGTAATTCACCAGCCTTGCTCTTTTCCTCTAGCTGAAGACCCGCAACATCCTCAACGACTCCTACTCCTTTTCGTCCCACGCCAAACTTTTGCAGCGCTTTCTCATTTTCTGACCATGGGGCGATGAATCCTAGTTCTCCTTTTTCAAACTCCAACGCGATTATGCTACCGTCCAAACTAGAGACAAAAATGGTTTGGCCTTCTGGGCTCCAAGCGAGATCTGAGATCGATTTTCCAGCCAAATCTTGTACAACAACCAAAGGCCTTGAGTTGCTGGTATTCCAAATACTGAGCGTCTTGTCTTGACCGGCGCAAGCAATAACCGTAACCAGCGGCTGTGCAGCATATCCATTGGCCTCTGTCGTTTCTTGACTCATGTCTTTCTTGCTGAATAAACGGGGTGAAAATGTGCAGACTTCAGTAGGCCCTTCATGTCCTATGAGATTGATATCACTGTCCCAGACACCCCGATTGATAATAGCTACGGAACTGACTGGACCATTGACCGCATTTGCAGCCGCAATGTGGTTGCCATCTGGAGACCACGAGCAACGTCGAAAGTAAGTAGTTAGAGGCGAGGAAGTGAAAGGTGCATTAATGGTGTGCTCTAAGGTAAAGTTATTAATTGAGTCGTAAGAGGTCGCATTTGGTGAGGGGGAGGTAAATCGGAAGAGCTTAATCGTTCGGTCGTCGCTGGCGGTAGCAAAGTACTTGTTCGCAGGATCGAACGTGATCCCCTTGACATGGCTTTGATGTACTGAGAGCGTCTTCAGCTTCTCGAACGTATGACCCGACCAGACCACTATCTTCGAATCCAATCCAACTGAAACTAATATTGAGGAGTCGTAAGACCAGCCTAGATCCTGTACATCGTTATCGTGTCCTATCAATCGCCTCAAAATCTTCCAGTTCTCGACAGGCGGGGGTTCATTCGTTCCTACAGAAGTCAATGCATCAGAGTTGAAATTTCTTGTGTGGGCTGAGCTGGAACATACCGAACGAAGCAGCATGTGAAGGGGGATTGGTATCCAAATGATAGATACAGATAATCTTATCATCAGCACCTGATGCTAGCCATTTGCCATTTGGAGAAAACCGGACTGTATGAATGGTGCCAGAATGATAGCTCATATGACAGAGCTGCTTTGGCTTTTGACAATTGGGGTCTCCAGCCTGTAGAATAGCTTCCGTCGACCAGATTCGCACATGGCCATCTGCCCCAATTACTCTATTAGCAAAGCCTTCTCCAGCCCTTCAGATTTGCTATGGAGTATTTACCTCCAGCAGCGCTGGCCAGCCTGCTTCCATCTGGCGATACATGACAGCTGTAAACTTCAAAGTCTTTCTGCTCCCCTAGTCGCAAAGTCGCGCAAGGCGCCAAGTCAGCAAAGATGCACTGGAGAAAAAGGGGAGTCTGGACAAAGAACACGCGGATTAAGTGTGCAATAACTTACCACTATGCGTCAGCCATGCTGGCTTGATGAACTTCATCGTCGTCAGCAGTGCTGTGACAGATTTGCATCATAGATGGCTGCAGTAATCGATCACTGTCGGCACGCGGGACGCGAATCTCAGATAATGCCGACCTTCGCTACGCGACCGAGCAACATTGGCATAGTTAGTCTTAAGCCTAGTGCCATTGCTCCCAGCAGGGGTGCTTTAAGTGATATTTTAGGTACAACGTTCGCGTCTCCCGTGACAGATATCAGACTTCCATCCCTCATTCAACAGATAGTCCGGGTCGCATTACAGAATTCTTATCACAGCCATGCGCACATAGATACAAAGTACCGAATTGCTGAACTTTCAACTCTACAGTCGTTCTATATCAACCGACCGCCCCAAAGCACAGATCAACTACCGTGTCTTACCGACTACGAGTGAAAGTTTCATGATAAGTCATTGTTCAGATAGTCACACCTTCGGAAGTAAGGCTTCTAAGGATAAGAGTACATTTCATATACTGAAAGTCTACTTTGTCTCTGCAATTCTGAAGACATACTTGGTGGCACTATTCACTCCCTTCTTCAGATTGGTGAGAGCCTGTTCGACACCATTCAATCCACCAGGCACCACCTCATAGGGGTGACCAGCAAACCATCCTTCCTCTAACCATCTTGAGAAGAGCCTGGAGAACAAAAACCCCACCTCCTTACCACCAGTCTTGATGCCTGCCTTTCCCTCTTCCGACTTTGGATCAACATCCTTGTGAACAGTTCCAACTAATGTTAGCAATTGTTCGATATGATCTGGAATAGCACCGGCTTTTGGCGGGAGTACAAGCGTGATTTTGCCGCCATTGCTTGACAAGACACGGCTTATATTCTGATAGCTATTGTGTTCACTGACCGCATCGAAAGCGTATTTTACCTCGCTCGCATTAGCCTGCTTCAAAGCATACTTGATTCCGGAGACTAAGGCTTCATCTCCAGCACGATAGTCGACAATGCTGTCTCCTTTGTCTCTGGAAATGAGTGTCTCAACATACGCTTGGCCTCTTCCAGCAACTGCAATGATTGGATGAATATTTGAGAGTTGAGCAAGTTTGATTGCGAAAGCTCCCTAATGATGTTGTTAGACGAGTTTGTCTACCATTAGTTCATAAGAACGTACAACTGCACTAGAACCACCATACACAATCAAGGGAGTTGGCTCCTTTGTTGCTACCCAGGGCTCCGGGAGCCCAAGCCTGACGTACAGACCCACTGCAGCTGTCAAGGCAGCAAGTGGAATTGTAGATGCCTGGTAACAATATTATTTCCAGTCCAGAAATTTTCAATACAGCCCGGATGATTGGCAAACCTCTTCAAAAGTGGTATTCTTGGGTAAGTGGAATGTGACGTGAGCTGGCGCAATGGCATATTCCGCAAAGCTTCCATGAGGAGCCCTCATCTCATGGAAAGCGGCTACGCGATCGCCCTTTTTGAACTCTGTAACTTCATCTCCGACTTCCTCTACTATGCCTGCGATATCATCTCCTGAGTTATGCGGCTCGACCCGTTCGGGGAGCTTCCAATCCTTAGGATTTGAGCCAGACACAACCACCTTTATTAGCACTTGATTCGCCTTAGGTTTAGGTATCGGCGAGTCAATGATTTTGACTTTTGGCCCAGCCGAGACGATAGCTTCCTTCATGTTTAGCCGAGTATATCCGAATTTTATGTTAAATAATTAGAAAGGCAGCGAAGGATTCTGAAACAATCAGAGGTATTATAAATTCTGTCGCAAGTCGCTCTATGCAAAGTGGTATTCACTAAACAATCGCGTGATCGACTGGTATAATGATTGCTATGCTGATGACATCGGATAGCTCTTCGGTAGTATTCTCCGTCGGCGATAACCCAGCCGAAGTTATGAGGGGTACTGGTGGACTGGCTCCCAATACTCGCAGCTTCAGTCTCAATTGGGTTTGACGTGTGCCCATTCTCCTCAAACCAAAGAAAGATTTGACGATTTCGGGAACTATTGAGGTTCTGCTTCAGGATGGTGTGGCGATGCCGGCAGAACTGGAAGTACTTCGCCGCCAAATATAGAACGCCACAGAGCACCAATGATCCTTACTTCTGTCTCACATTTTTGGCTTTCCGTTTCTTGAAGACGATAGCTGAGGGAGGCTGAACTGTTGATGCATCTCCCTGTTCTAGATTGGACTCTTTTGCCTCGTCCATCACAGATAGAAGGTTGCCCTCTGAAGGCTCAGCCTTGATCCCCAATTGATTCTGGCCAGAAGCACCCTGGGAGGCTCCCTCAACATCGTTAATTCCCGGTCCAAGGCCTGGTTCTTCTTTAACTTCTGTCTTGATTTCCTGCTTGATTTCCTCATTCTTGACCTTCTCCTTCCCTTTACCAGTCGCGGTCTGCAGTAGAGCATCCAGATCATCCTCCTCGCCTTCTACAGGCAGAGTACGATATTTTGTGTTCCATTTCTTCTTTTTCGGCTCCAGATCTAGTTCCTCGTCTCCCTCAATCGGTCTCTTCCTTACTCCAAATCCAACGGCATCTGGACCTTTCTGCTGTTCCTCAGGGTCAATGATGCGTTGACTTGTAACCTGCCACTGTCCTGCCATGGCCATTTCTCCCCTGAATTCATCCGGTATATTGATCCCCATTTCGGCGAGCTGTGCCAATTGTTGTTTTCTTTGCGCGGCTGTTGCTTGTTGTTTAGGAGCTGATGGAGTAGGACCTCGACTATGAGAAGATACTGACGAGCTTGCAGCTCCAGAGCTTCCCGTTAGGCCATTTAGACGAGCTATTTCGGCTTTCGCTCTTTCTTTGTCCTTCTCTTCTTTCTCATGCCCTCGGTGGAGATCCCTAAGGAAGCGCTTTAGATTCCCTTGGTGCCTTGCCGTTGCTTCATGGTTCGTTCGCTCGAACTTTGTATCTCGTACGAAGACTTCGCAATGTTTACACCAATATTTTGGCTTTAGAAGTTAGTGAATGTATATACCAATGCCAAATAAAGCAGATGACTACTCACTGTAGACTTCCAGTACTCGGCCATGGTTGCAGGCAACGGTAACGTACAACGTAAACCCACTAACTAAATTATATGCCTGGCTGAATCAATCATGAGTCGATCTCAAGGAATAGTAATAATATTTAGGTCGGGTTATATGGCGGGCGACATATAAAATAGCTGAAGTTACAGAAACTATTTCTTTTCCTTTGGTTGGAAGGCGTTTCTTCTCAGCCTGGGGAAATGTCCCAGCTCGGCTAGCGTACTGATAGCCTTACGGACGTCAGCGAATCTCGCCTGTTCTGAAGTTTGACTATCTCAATTCCTCGGGATAGCGACATTCGAATACCTTGAACCGCACGATGGCGTTGGAGGTGGCCTCTCGTCTTACTATGAAGGCAGCTGTGCGCAGCAGGAATGCTGCCCTTATCTCAAGCCGAGCCAACCGTTCTCTTCCCATTGTTAGATCAACAGCTCCACTCACTTTACGTCCAAATGTCGAGCAACGAAGACACCTCCAAATAACATCGAATTCCAAAGCACCAAACAATAGCTTGCTAGGCATATCTAGCTCCGTCCCATCGTCATACTTTCAACGTCCCTCGTTGCCAGCCAATACAATTATTCGATTCGTCCCACAACAGACAGCATGGATTGTGGAACGAATGGGAAAGTTCAGCCGGATACTGCAACCGGGTCTTGCCATCCTGATCCCGTTCCTGGATCGCATAGCCTATGTTAAGAGTCTGAAGGAAGCAGCTATTGAAATACCTAGTCAAAGTGCGATTACGGCGGATAACGTGTCTCTCGAGATAGATGGTGTCCTATATATCCGAGTGTTTGATGCATATAAAGCCAGGTAAATTGGAACATTATATATCCAGTTGGAACATTTAGCTTACAATACCTCAAGTTACGGAGTTGAAGATGCCGAATATGCTATCTCTCAGCTTGCTCAGACGACTATGCGATCCGAAATCGGTCAACTTTCACTTGACCACGTGCTTAAGGAACGACAAGCATTGAACACGAACATCACAGCTGCGATCAATGAAGCCGCCCAGGATTGGGGAGTTGTCTGTCTGCGTTACGAAATCCGAGATATCCATGCTCCAGACAGTGTAGTTCAAGCTATGCACCGACAGGTCACTGCCGAGCGGAGCAAGAGAGCGGAGATCCTAGATTCTGAAGGACAGCGACAGAGTGCTATAAATATTGCGGAGGGTCGGAAGCAAAGCGTTATTCTAGCCTCTGAGGCCCTGAAAAGTGAACAGATTAACAAGGCCAGTGGTGAGGCAGAAGCTATCTTACTGAAAGCTAGAGCCACCGCTGCGGGGATTGAAGCTGTAGCTAAATCTATCCAGCAAGGCAAAGAGTCGGCGCAAGGGGCTGTCAGTCTCAGCGTTGCAGAAAAGTACGTTGATGCATTCAGCAAGCTGGCAAAGGAAGGCACTGCTGTTGTTGTTCCCGGGAACGTCGGAGATATTGGAGGGATGATTGCAAGCGCATTGGCCGTTTATGGTAAAGTTGGTGCTGCACAAAATCAGACTATGGATCCAAAACTACTGGTGGCTCGAGATACACAGAACGATTCAGAGCCGAGCTTGCCAGAAACAGCAGAGGAGGTGAAGCAGACCATGCTCGATTCATTCGAAAACACGCGGCAAAAGGATTGATATGTATGATACGATTGTAAAAGTATACTAATTAGCGTTGTGTTGGCAAAATATGACCAAACAAAGGTAATTAAACAATGGTTATAGGGAATCAAATTAGTCTGACCATACCCCTATCAATAAAATCACTTATAAGAGTATATACATGCCTTTGGCTGGTTATCTAAACGCCAAACTCCATTCCCACTTCATCGAGAGCCTTTCCTAACCATTCTAGAACCTCTGGATCGCCTGATGCTGTTCTAATAGCCTTTGATAACAGGGGATATAATCTAATCAAATGTTTCTTAGATGTGCTCTCCACATTCGGTGTGTCAGGTATCGCTCCTGGCTCGCATTTCAGACTGACAAGAGCCTTCAAAATATACAGAATCTCTTTCCGCTGAGAGAGTGGCTGAGGCATACGCCCTCTCAGCGGCTGATCGGAAATGTATGCTTGAATTGTAAGACCCGCACGAAGAATGAGATATGGGGATGCCGCTTGTGCCAGTTTTATTCTCGCCGATGAGCTGTCATGAACGGCTACCAGGGAGAGTAGTTCATCAAAACAGACATAACACATTTTTGTGCGAGGTGACGGGACAGGGTCCACGGTCCTCCCTTTCCGAGATTTATAGAGGGAGGCTAAGAGTTCCTGGCTTTGTTGCGGTAACTCCTCTTCTTCCGGGGCGTGGATGAGAGACATGCGAAATAGCGACTCTGTATATGTGCGTCTGGTTTTATCCAAAACTTGCTGTGATCCTAATGCTGGGATTATTAGCCCACGAAGGGTTAAGAAAGATTCAATGTCGAAATCCTGATCTTCAACAATATTAACCATCTCTGAAACTGAGGAACAATCAGCCGTGCAAATTCCATTTGCAATAGTCACAATTGCTGCCCACAGAGAACGTGTGATATTGTCCTCAAGGCGGGCTGTTGTGATGGTTGGCAGTGTTGTCTTTATTATGGCAAGGGCTGAGGTAGTCGCCTGCCGCCACGGCGATATACTCTTCGTAACGATGGGGAAAGAGTACTTGAGCACAATTGGCTTTGCCAGGGCATCTAAAGACGAGCATAATGCACCACTGGAGTATATACTTTCATCAGATGCATGAGACAAGACTAGCTTCTCCAAAAAGCTCATTGCGACTTTTGACAAAGCCACATAAGTCGGTTGTCGAGCGTTGGAAGAGATACTTGGTTTGGGATAGAATGCTAAAGAGACAAACTGCGCAACCTGGCTGACTAATGCCGCTGGTACACCTTGTATATCTGTGCGAATCATTTTGAGAGATTCTACCACCTGGTTTTGCAAAGGTGTGAGGTATTCGATATCTGCAGAATATGTTGGTGTGATCGACTGCTTGGTCACCTCTTGAAGAAGCTCGAGCATTCTTTGGACGCGATCTTGTCCAATCTCATCTTCGATAAGGCGGTATATTTCTTGGAGTGCAGATACATACGCAAAAAGGTAATTCTGGTCATCGGCACGTTTCGTGGTGTTCGTTTCTTTGACAGTGGGAACTTTTTGTGACCAGAGGTTCCAAGCCAAATCAAGAGCAGTTCGATCGAAGTTCAACTTTCCTCCTTTAATATTACCCTTAGAGAGAATATGCTGGAGGGACTTGAAAACAGCGGTATTTATCTCTTGGACCTCAAGTTCGAGAAGTGTATTCAAATGAGCCAGCAGAGTTTTCCAAGACGATTCAAAGGTTTCATGGCTGGTGAGCACATCTAAATAATTTGCTAGAAGGCCAGTAATGCCATTGAGAACCACTACAGTTGTCTCGTACCATCCTGCAGTACTGTTTTCGGAATCTGCCGATTTCGTATCATTGACTACCTCGAGTCGTGATTCAGTTGAAGATAAGAGCTTGAAGATGACCGATCGTAGGCACATCGACCATGCTTCTGAACTTAGCTGATCTCCATAGGCGTCAAATATCCGAAGTAGCGTTTGAATAGCACCTGCAGTGGTGAGCATGGAAGGCGAAAATCATGAGTGCGATAAGAGAGAACTTACTATTGCGGAGTTCTAAACGATCATCAGCTGTAACTGCAGTGAGTCGCGATAATAACAGCATCCACAGAGCAGCATCCGAGACAGCGCGATCTTCACCCGAAGCTAATTCGACAAGACTTTGCTCCCTCGAATCCTGGATAAGACTGGGGCTGAGCGAGAACGTGCTAGTCCTCCCAGAAATGAAGTCAGAAAGTACCCAAAAGAAGGTGACAGTCTACAGTATGCATCAGTTAGCGCGTAAGTGTAGGTGAAAATGGAACAACTAACAGTCAGAGAGATATTCAGCTCCTCATCTTGGGTACAAAAACGGTACAGGGTATTAACAAGGATAAGAAAGCAAGAATTTGGAAGGGAGGATAAAAAGTCGGAGCAGATGAGCTGCAGAGAGCTGAACGAGGAGCGTATTAACCGAGAAGACCGCACTGTAAATGACTTGGAGCCGTCAAAATATTGTTCGCCTGTTTCGTTATTGAGAAATACGCTTGCAATGATCTCAAAAGCAATATCCCAACCACCCACAAGAGTCTCTCCACATTTCTGCAACATGCCATTGAGTCCTTCAAGAATGATCTTATGAACATCAATGTCAATTGTATGTATGGAGGCAGAGCCTTGTCTTTCAACCACCTGTAGTGGCTGCAAAGCGCGAAGGAAGTCCCCTAACAAACGCAGTTGCACAGCTCCCCGCTGCTCATCTGACAACGGTAGGATGGCAGTGGCCCCTTCGAGAATAAGTCGAACCAAGGTTTCAGCAGCCCTAACTCTCACAGATGGGGTAACAGCAGGGGACCCCGCGGCAGATATTAATTCCCCGGTCAGAATTGACCAGCCAGCCTCGTCTGGATCATAAGCCATAAGTCGCATGATATTGATACTTGCTATGTCACCGAGCTTTGCCAAAGCAAAATGGTCTTCCTGGCTTTGATTTCCTGAGGCCAGACTCATGCTAGCGATCCTTCTGTGTGTATGTGAAGGCCTGCGAGAATCTGGTGATAGAGAAGCGGAAGGAGTATTAGGTGTTTCCGGCTCCGTTTGGTCATCCCTTTGCCCGAATAACCCGCATATAGCAGTCAGAATCTGTACAAATGCCTCATTTGGAAAATCTGCTGTACTCTCTAGCAGTCTAGAGGCTGCAGTCTCAACAGCCTTTATTTCCGATCCGAAATTTGCTAATAAAGGAGAATTATCGCTCGCACTGTGGCCGTCAGATTTCTGGTTGGAAGCCTGCACTCTGTTTGCGGACTTTGCGCTCGAGTACAATACAAAATCAGCTTCCTGAAGAGTCCCCAGAATTATGATCCAAGCGGAGTCAAGAGTAGGTCCCAGAGCAATACCCAAGTTGAGGAGTGCACGGAGACACAACAGGTTTCGTGTATTAAGAGACTGGGGTCCAGCGTCCATTGAAGGCTGTCTTGATCGATCAGCGGTGGGACTGTGAACTAAACTTTCAACGCTCAAAAGGCCTCTGGCGTTGCTGAGCATGCTCATGGTGTCAGGATTGGGAGAGCCAGGAGTAGCAACTGTACTCGAACTGGCTGTAATGACATTTGGAGGTACTGCGGCCTTACCCAATGTAGTAAGGAAAGCATCTCGTGGAGTAGTAAGCCGTAGAAGTCCTGCAACATGGGCAAACTTCTGAAACGACCTTACCAGCCCATGATAATAGTCTGAATCCAGTGATGCGTATAAAAATGTAGAGCAAGTAGCCAAGACAGCAGGCCAACAGTCTTCGACTATTCCAGCACATATTTTGATCTCTGCGTAATTTGGATGGTCTTCGAGGAGAAGAGGATTAACAGGAACAGGATTCCGCTTAGAAGCTTGCCTTTCGAGTACAGCCCGACTAGGAATTTCAGGAGCATCCGCTGGGGTTGATTCGCCTTCCGCCTCAGTTCCCTTTGCTGCCTTTTTACGAGACTTAGCATCGGGTACCGTCAATGGAAGAATGAACTTCGCCAGTCCTTCGGAGAAGCCGCTCAGGCAAGCTAGAGTAAGACTATAAATATAAGTCTCCGGCACTGACGGAGCCTCCGTCTTGTCCAACTGGTCAATGACGGGTACTCTCATTATGCTCCATTGAGTGCTAATCCCAGTAGCAGATTCGTTCATGGTCATCGAACTACTTATAAGGCCTCCTACCCCACTTGCTTCTAACATGGCTTGATCTGATGATGAGCTTCCGTGTTCAATCGCAGGTATTGTAGATTGGGGTCCAAGCCCGATTACTGCTGGCTTTTCAGAACTGATCCTCACAAAGGCGGCTACAAGATCTCGGAGGATTGCCCTTCTCTCTGCTTGTGCATCATAGGTTGCAAATATTCGTCGAATCAGAGCCGCCTCGGCAAATATACCTCTGAGCACTTCCATGCATAATGACCGCTTCCACAAGGCAGTGTCTTGGTCAAGCATGTGGGTAAGAAGTCCAAAAGCCATTTCTCCTTGTGAAGCAAGAATATTGAGATGCCTTTTTAGTAAGATGTACAGGATTCTTGCAATCCTCACAGTTACTGCAAAATTCAGTTTCTCAGATAAGGAACTGATAATGAAAGGCATAACTCGCCCTCGAAGGATGCTAGCCTGCTCTGGATGACTGAGAAAGATATCGGAATGGTTAGTCAAGACAGATTCAATCAACTCCAGGCCAAATGTCGGAGGCAGTCCAGCCGACCTCAGAAATTGTGGTCTGTGGTTCTCCGTTAACAGGCACAGATCATTGAAAACCTAAACCAAATTAGAGATATTCTGCGAAATAAATAAGGGATCATACCTTGTATGCATCACGTGCAGCTGGCCGCATTTGAATGCTGCCATCTTCTGTCTGAATTTCCTCCACGGTCGGGATTTCAAGCATACGTTCTGGACAGTTATTTGGTGTTCAGCATATTTTGGGGCTATAGGCACTTACTATCTTCAGCTACCACTTTATCAAACACCGAGACCACCAGTTGCTGAAGAGTTGCGGCAGCGGTATTATTGACAATTGCATTCTTGTTTGATTGCAGTACCGTACATATGTTCAATGATGCCGCTAATAGCTCACCCTGGATGTCACCTGCATAGTTTTGCAAGAGGGAAGGTAATGCTTGAAGGATCTTAAGCTGAACATCCTGGCCTGATGATGAAGCTTCTCGAAAAGCCTCGAGGATTTCTCTTAATCTTTGCCTAGGAAGTGCTTTTGATACCACCAATCGTTGCAAGCATACGACAGCAATTCCGGTGAATTTGACATTCTTGGTACCGCAGGCTATGAGAAAGGGGCTCACAAAATGTGGTCGATGTGAAAGATCTGGAAAATTAGCATATTCCAATCACCCATATATTAAATACATACCAGCAGCTACCTGAAGTTCAGAAGTTGTGCGTAGCTGCTTGAGCTCTTCCAGAGACTTTTCGGCAGCCTAATTGGATCAATAAAGGAGCCACGTTTGGGACGCGCGTGTGTAGTTGAAGCTTACATTGCGAAGTTCTGAATGTTTCCTCTTACTCTCTTGGATTAGATTTGAGAGCTCTGAGGATAATATCTGAGCGGTCATATTAACTTATGATCCTAGCTCCCCATGATCTTACTACTATGTAATAGATGTCCTGGGTCCTTATCCTGAGATTGTTCGGATGGGGTAGTTATGTGCGGTTTAGTGCCTAAGGCAGATAACGTTTCACCGCTTTCTAGAAACAGCCATCAACATAGCCCCGCGGTCCAGCTTTCCCCCCATTCCGATCTTCCACCCACTCATTGATACCCCCCAATATATCTCAGGTCACCTATCTGCGCCAACGTAGAACGGAAATTTTTCCGCCTGAATCACTTGGGGATATATTCACTTGATATCACACCATCAAAGCAGACCTAACGTCGATATGGGCGCAAAAGTACCAAGAAACTTCAGGCTGCTGGAGGAATTAGAGAAGGGAGAGAAAGGTCTTGGAGCTGGTAAGTATATGAATCACTTTTGGCGTACATCAACTTGGCCGCTGATACATCTGCATTAATTTAAGAGGCATGCTCCTACGGTCTATCTGATGGCGATGATCTATTGATGTCGAATTGGAACGGCACCATCCTCGGTCCTCCCCACGTACGTCATTAAAATATTCACAAGGGCTCCATTCCTAATCACCTTAATCAGAGTGTCCATGAAAACCGCATCTACTCACTAAAGATGCACTGCGGGGACGACTACCCTGATAAGCCACCAACCATCCAATTCATCAGCGAAGTTAACCTTCCTTGTGTAAACCCAAGAAACGGGATGGTAAGCAAAAGGCATAAATGGTTATGATACGGGTCTTAACGTCGAGTTCCTAGGTTGATCCTACTAAACTTCCCTGCCTTGCGAACTGGAGCCGTGACAACACAATGGAAACAATTTTGATCGAGTTGAGAAGGTAGGTTATTTGGGATCTTCCAATAATAGTACAAGCCTGACGAGATGATAGATACATGGCTCACCCTGCGCATAAGAAACTTCCTCAGCCTCCCGAGGGATCCACATACCAACTATAGTCTCGATATTGACGCCGGGAGTGAACAGCGAAATTCAGGGGTCTGGATTTCGGCAAGGCTGTCGAGTCTGGCTGTGGAGTCGTGATATCATTTGGTTGCTTTCCGGTCTTTTCCTCGGATGATTTAGGATGCATCAGCNGCGGCNGAAATTGGGGTCTAATATCTTCCAACGATTCTCGGGACGTGATGGAGCCAGGTGCTCGTTGTAACGCAGGAATCCACACAGTCCAGCTAGCAAGAGGTTGTGTAGCTTATTTCGCTCGGTGACTCATATCGAATAACCAAGTAGCATAGACAACCTTGAGCTCTAACATTTGGCACATATTCCGACGTAGATATTTGCGCTAGCTCTTCTTGTGCTCCGCTTCGCGCTGGCGCCTTTCCTTCCGTTCCATGTTCTTCTCGTGCTTCCTTAGCGCTCTCTCCTTCTCCCACAATGCCTTTTCCTGCTCAGAAATCTCCAGGAACTTTCTTGCCATCTCTCTATCCCTCCGCTGTGTGGTATTCATTGCATTCCAGATCGTTTGCCTGGCGTACAACAGATCGCGCGACCAGCTTCCCTCCCCAACTTCCACTCCCGTCTCCCTTTCCACCATCCTATCCCACATCTCCTCCCCTTTTGCCCACTCCAATAAATCCTCAATCTTGCTAATGTTATCCATCCGATTCACCTTCTGCTTCAGCTTATCTCTCAGCACGCGACTTAGGAACTCGCTCTGGGGTTTCTTGAACCGCAAGAACGCAGACCCTGAAGTAGTGGCTGTGAAAATAGGAACCTTCCGCACCCCCGTACCTCCAAGTTCCTCTCTGGGGCGAGGTCGTGACTCAATCACCTTTGGCACTCCAGGATATGGTGCCGGAATTGGTCGTCGGGATTTCGGCGCCGGGGGGTGCTCAAGCTGCTGCTGCTTCTGCGCGGCGGCGTCGTTGTGGAGACGGGTAAGTAGCGAATGGAGCTGGGAAATCGACGCCGTATTACCATCACCTGCGGAGCGGAGGAGTTTCTCAAACTATACAGAGCCTCGAAGTTAGTTCTTCCCCATGTTCTGGAAGATCCCCAAGACTGTGGGCTTCTTTATACGAACAGTGTACCCCGTTTCCAGCGCAGCGATCACAAAGCGCGGACTGGTATCGCCCGCATTCCTTCTGAATCCCTTTCGGACTAGACGCTTGATCGGATTACAAGGCAGATTGCTGTTTTCCAGCTCAGCTGGGAGCGGGATGCGGCGACATTGCTGGAGCAGAGCTCTGTAGAGAGCAAGGCCTAGTTTTGAGGCAAACGGGAATGTTAGAAAGAGTGGCACGTGTGGGCTGGACAATTGAAGCAGCGGGGAAAAGACTTACAAGCAATCCGATGAAGGCCGGAAGCTTTGGGGGGTCGATACTGGCACGGCATTCATTGGTTGGCCAGAATTGTTAGACATAAGGGTCCCTTTTAGCAATTCGTAGAATTTGAACAAAAAGGGTGAGCTCTGAACCGAGCTCCCCCAGACGTCACAGAAGGCACGTGCCCCATTACTNACTTCATGGTGAGAGCGACGGTTTCAACAGAATGCCGATGAGCCAAATGCTCTAAAAATATGATTTAATCTTTCGTTTAATTGTAGTTTAATTAGATTTTGGTTTTCTACTATGTATTCTCGCATATCCGCTCATTATGCAACGGAAACGGCTACCAGGATGCACCCGCTTATTGAGCCTTGCGACTCTAGGTCCCTAACACAGTCAAACTAGGGAGGAACTGCACATATGCATATCTGATCTGGTAATGTACTATACGAGTGTTGCACACTTTATGTCTATTTCCCAAGTCTCGGGCTGCATTTACAGGCCCATCTAGCTATCACAAACCCGTATAGGCAGCTAATCCTAAGGCTCAGCTGTATGTTGGATCCTTCCTGGTCACCATCTTTTGCGGTAGATTAATTCCGGAAATTTATCCTTAGATGCATTTATGTTTCAATCATATATGTTCCACCTCAGGGATATGAAGATCTCCTTGGTCACTCTCGGACCCAAGTCAATAAATGGATTGCCAAATAGTTGGCAACCTTTGGTGACGATGGTCGACATACTACTTTCTTATCAAATAATATGAAAACCAAGAGTCTCGCTGATGGCAGACCCAGAAACGCCCAGGGAAAGGTTTCTTCGAACCTTTTGTTCTCGGTTTAACCAATGGCTCTCCAGTAGTGCCAAGCAGCGGTAAAGTGTGTCTCCCAGAGATATCGTATGCCCGATTAAGTCATGGTCAAGGTCGTAAAATCTGGTTACGTCCATGCTCTTGGAATGGGATTTCCCATGAACCATCTATGGCGATGTCCAGTATCTATTCATTAGATTGGTTGAGACTCCATGTTTATCGCATGATCCGTATCCGCGAGATATCCACAGACATTCAGATGTCTATCGGGAAGTACACGAAGTTACGTTCTCAGGGGTATCATTGGAATATAAAGTTCTTTGTCGTATATGGCGATCAACTTCATTGTAGTCAGTAAGCAACGAAGCATCTATAAAGGTTATAGGAAGAATATTATTACCAATAGTCCGCTTTTATTGCGGCTAGGATGGCTGCATAAATATCAGAAATACGACAGCCAGGTCCCCGACCTAGACAAACACATCGTGCAAGGATTTCTGAAGCGGAGAGAAACGTGATTAGCAGCGCTCAGATAATCAATTCTGAAGACTTACTCTCCAATAAAGTATGCACATTGATTGTTACGAGTCGCTTTGGTGATTGCGATGAACCTATGCTGGATTCTGACATTGTGGTTGGAGTCTTTTCGGAGGAGTCAGTCGTCCAGTCGTTGATGCCAGTTGCGACTGGGAACGATAATAGGGTAGGCAAAAGTCCAGCATCTATCTCATCCTCTTTGCCAGCATTGATTGATTTCGAAGTTGCCTCCCCAGACAACACGCTCTCTAGAATCGGACCTCCAGCGCCTGGATAATGATCCATGAGGAACTGGACATCCAATTCACAGGTGACATAGTCAGCTGCGGGTGGTATGTCAATTCCAAGCGCATGAAGGATGCCCTCGATATCATATGAATCGTAGAAGACTCCTTCATACCCCGGCAGGGTGCAGCGGGTCTTGTTCATGTATATATCTTCAAACTGACTGGTAGCTGCCGAAAAGGGACCCATGGAGCGGCCATGCTCTCCGTACTTTAGAGTTTTGTCATCGCCCAGCGTGTGTTCCGGTTGGGGATAATGTGTCCCATTACCACCAATGTGGTAGAACGGAGCTCGCCAATTATGGAGCGAGTCCTCTCGTGTACCTGAGATGAGTCTTTTCAACCGGGCCGTGATCTCGGCAGGGCTCTCGTATAGCAGGCAGAATCCAAAAACTTTCTGCATCACTGAAGGATTAACCTTGTCGGAAGTCAGCAGCAGATATCCTCTCTCGAGTGCGGTGCGGTGCAATCGCCGTGCAAAGGAATGCTCACTGAATGCACCACTCGTTGGGAGGGGTAAATCAGATGCCAACACATCTTTAGTAAAGGCATCTGCAGGCACCTCGACCCTGTATTGCTGCAAATCCATGAAATCGAAATCGAAAGGAAAGCTGGCATTCTCCTCCGTCGGTCGACTTATGACTTCTAGCCCGGGTTCTCGATGTCTCATGCCGAATCCGTTCTCCTCATGGGGGAAGTCAAGTGGCATTTGGTCTTCAGTTTTATCATCAACTTCCGTCACCATATACCCACCCCAGATGTTGTCGCTTGTGGTAGTTTCAACAGAAGGGAGCTTCCCCGCAGCCTCTTCGTTCGACCTCTTAGCTGGTCGCCGGCCACGCTTTCGGTGCGACGTATCTGCATCTTGGCCGCTGTGGTTTGTCCCTTCGCTGTCTCCGTCATTCTTGGAGTCGTTCTTCGAATTCTCCTCGCTGGTGCTTTTGGCCAGGTCGAGAAACTTTTCGATGGTGGTTTGCAGTTCTCTCCCGAACTCTGGTTCTCGTTGCAGAATGCCTTTAGAAACCGCGAAATCATGAAGAGAAACAAACGATGCGTTCATTTCCTCATTGGCCCTGAGGAGTTTCTCGACACGCTGTTCAAGCGTAGTGATGGTGGACTCCTTGCGATGGCGATACGCTCTCTGTGCCATGCGGATTTGGGTGCGGCGTCTCTGCAAGGTGTTAGCTTCTATACTGATGAGCTCAAACTGGCTTGCGGCAAAGCAGGACTGGAAAGATGCCAAAACGCAAATACTCCGTAGAACAAAAAGAAAAGGCCACTCACATCTGCGGCAGTCTCATCCCGGGTATCTACCCTGGGTCTCCCGCGAACTTTCTTGCTGACTTCAGCGGTCTCCTCGGCGTGTGGCTCCTCAGACTTTCTCTTTTTCTTGCCCGTAGATTTAGGTTCCGACTCCTCAGCAGCTGTCACGGTCGGATGCGAGGAGATACCGAAAGGAAACGGAGCAGATGCCCGCGCTCTCATCCTGGATTCGCGCTGTTCCCTAGCAATTGAGGCCGCTCGACCATCGTCATAGCTCTCCATGCTCAGAAGCGGCAGCGGGTGTGCGTAGCTGCTGTTGCCGTTTAGAGACTCTGCCGTCTGAAAGGCACGATCCAGGTACACATTGCGGGCGGCTATAGAGATATCAAAAGTTGGATCCACCGAGCCCATAGCTGCTGCTGGGAGCGATTCGGGGTCATGGTAGGAAGAAAGTAGGCTATCTACGAGAGCGCGTGGATGGTCCATATCTAAACCGTGGTGACGAGCTTGGCGAGGGGCCAGATTACTGATCATCGCCCCGTGCTCGGCCTCTCTGCTGGCGTGCGTGGTGAATATGGCAGCTTGGGTCAGGAGTTCCAGCGCAGACGAGGGACGCTGCTGCGATTGATAACGGTGGCTCTCCATTTCGAGGACGCGGGGGAGGATGGATTAGTATACAAATAAGAAAGGAGCAGCCTGGAGCTTATTCACGCCAACACGAGCTCTGACGCTCTGATCAGATACCGTCGTGACCGTTTGCCGTCGCTCCGGGTCCTGAGTGACTAAGAAACTGGGTCGGACCAACTAGAAGTCCATGGACCCTTCATCGTCTTTCCCAAGGGAGGCTCGAAACACGGCCATTGAATCTCCCAGAAACGAGCAAGATGGAGGCACCCTGGTCCGCCTGCATGCTCATGTCAGCCTGGAGCTCCCCAGGGCCACGCCGGTGCGGACGTCGGTGCGGACTTTCAGCAGCGCTGGCTGGAGCCGTTTAATACTGCCGCAGCCCACCGGTCAGAAGCCAAGCTTCCAGCCACGCAGTCGGGGTCACTCTAGCAGATCCCGGGAGGCGTGAGATCTTTACTGGAGTTGTGCGTCTCGGAATCCGCCAATCCCCCCGTCTCGCGGCTTAATCAGTCCCCGACCAGCAGCGTCTCTATTTGAACCTCGTTGCAAGTGCTGAGGCCGCTGATGAGAGGGGATATGGACAGTGTGGCCAGCCGAGGTAAGGCTGCATGTGAGCCAGGACACGCTCTTCTGGACCTCGAGGTGGTCTGTAAGCGGGAAGTAACAGCGAGCGACGAGACCGCTCCACAGCCGCAGCGGCCGCTACGGGCGTAAGAACCGAGTCCCAGCGGCAAACTCCCGACTGCGCACCGTCCTTTGGCTGCAGGTTCAATGCCCCAGTTGAGAATATCTCTCCGTCGGTCGCGCCAGATTATCAAATATTCCTTAGGTAATCGCATGCACCCTCCCAGACGTCACTTTCCTAACGAGGCAATCTGGCACCGTTTTCCAAACCCGTGCAAGACTCAACTGGAGGTCTTTGTGTATGACAGTAGTATACCTACACCCAGCCTTCGAGCACAGGGCGTGCTAGAAGGGCCGTACATAGACATTGTTGACTGGGGTGCCCCATATGTGAGATTTGTCAGCTTCTCCGAAAATCCGAGTTGCGTATCTGGAACCGCGATCTGGCGTTTCTACGTGCATTTAAACTATCTTATCCCTGGAGGAAGCTGACGCTGTTTACCGGGGGCGGTCACCAGGGGCGGTTACCAAGGGTGGTCATCAATTGAATAACTCGCTCTCTCGGAAACTAGATGGAGCTTCTATCACGAACTAAATTAACCATGCCTTAATTCCCACTGTGATATCCGGAGAATTCCCCGCTTTGTCGTAGCTAACGCGTATCTATTCTCCAAAGACTCCTATCTATTATACAGTTCCTCCCTTAGAAGCGCCCCCAATGGCATTCCTCGCCCTTCCAGAAAATGCAAACCAAGGCATCAAACACCGAACCAACGAACAAAAATACAAGCTGAAAAAAAAGGGCTAATGCGATATATGTACGATGTCAGATCATAACTGTCACGGAACAGGAAGCCAGCCATCCAGTCCATCAGATTTTTCCCAACCCATCGCTCCGGGCACCCAAACATCAGCGGTCAATCATCCATCCTACACGTCTTGCAGTGAATCCCTGGGATAAGCTGCCTTAAGAGATGGCCGGAAGGCAGATCCATAAAAGAACCTGGGTATCGTGTGCTATGTATAACAACAATCCCGAGGGAGACAGTCCGCATCCTCGCGCGTGTCACATCGAATATCCTCCTGCAACGAAGGATTCGGTTGTTTTGCTATGGTACAGTTTGAAAGAAAAGGCCCCCCGCTGTTTATAGACCGGGGTGATGTGCTCCAGACTCGACGACATTATCAGAGAGATTGATCAGGAGTTGTGCAAGGCAGCGCTTCGTGGCTGCATCATCACGCAAGACCGATGAGAATGTGGCATCACGGAGAGGCTCTGGGAGACACTGTCGTAGAGCTTCCCGTGCACGAGCATTATCGCTTAGCCTACAGGTCGTTATTAGCAAAAATATTGAAGATCGGTAGGGTTTCTCTTACCTTAGAAAGCAGCGCACAACATGCTTTAGAAGGCGTGCTGTTTGCTGCTCAACAAGCTGGGACACCATGTTGCTAAGCACAGTTCCAACTGCATAGAAACGTTCGTAGGTAGCACAGATATAGTTAAGTCCGTGATCATCAAGTAGGATCTTCTGTACGATGAAGATCGCAACCGTCTTGCTAAGCTCCGATCCTGTTTCCATTATCCGAAGGCACAGAGGAATAATCTCGGTGGTAAGGAGGAAGTTAATAACATCAGAGGAATCGTTCTTCACTAGGGCTCCAATCACTCCCAGCGACGTGAGGCGGAGGTATTCAAAGGGCCTTGACTTCGAGGTAGTGTTGAGGAACGGATAGAGAAACAGAGGAATGTGAGCTATCCCTGCATTAGCGGTTGGTTCCAATAGAGCTCATGGGCCTTTTCCTACCGTTCAAGAATAGCGCGCGGGTCTCATTGTGAGATGCTACGCATTGTAAAAGTGCCAGCGCATTGCACACTCTATTAGAAGCAGCCGCCGTAAGTTGAGATGGATTGAGGAGAGTATAGACGGATATGATTTCCTGAAGGAGAGAAGTCATCACGCCTAGCACAGATCTGTCAATATTCCATTTATCATTTCCACGATGATAACATACCGAATGAATGCCACAGAATGAGCGCAAGTTCGGGAACCTGTTCTCGTTTCTTACTAAGTTCCAGAAGTGCCGCTTCGCGCGTCTCCTCGTTCAAGAGATCCGCAATAAAGGCCAACGTCCTCCGATTCTCTTCCGTGACATTATCCATCATCGCAGACTCTTGTCCATGCGCCGAGGCTATCGATGGCGCTGTCGTGTTGTGGTTCGCTGCTATCCTATTGTAATGTTGCTGCTGCGCTACGGATGCGGCAGCGGCTACGGCCTGTTGAGCATGCGGATGATGGTTTTGATGATGCATCCATGATGTTTCACCCGGGGGATTGTACTGGTGCTGATGCGAATAGACGTGCGCCCCTTGGAGCATCGTGAAGGAGAGGGCTGCTATCCACTGCTAAACTTAAGAAGCTTGTGATGTAGGTGCGTTATGGGCTCTTTGTGTCCTCTTGCGGCGCGTCGAACTTCACTTCCGAAGCTTTGTCCTTTGTCGTCTTTGTTGGAACCTTCTCTTGGAATTGTCGGTCTAGTTTTCGATACTGAAGAGCAGCTCGGGGCGATGGGCTAGAATCGCTTGAAGTTTGTCCTTGAGGTCGATCTGACTTAGTGTCGGTGAAGTTGCGCACCCCGCTAATGAGTTAGGTAAGTTCTGCGACGAATGGGTACGGTAAGCGAATACTGCCACAGATGCAGTATGATATTATGCTCTGTTCAGTTGGGCATGAAATCCTTTTCGGGGCAGCTCTGTAGTATTTAGTCCGTTATAGATGGGATTTGCAGATAATAGTGCTCTTTTCCCATACATTACAATGCCATTTGGTTTCAATATTTCGGTGTCTCAGTGAAAGGGCTGGCATATCGATAAGCTGTAGACTTGAGCAATGTTTCCTGGAAGATTAAATCACACGACGCCTACAAAATGGCTTTACTGCGGCGGAATAAAAATTGCACTGCCCGTTAATCAAAAGAGGAGTCCATGATAAGCACGATAGTTTTAAGTAAAGGACATCATGCTCGTGAAAAATAGAAACATAACATTTGTTCTCCTGAGTCCCATGCTAAGTATCCCCTGCAAATATTAATTAAAAACATGCATCTGTTGCCGAGCACAACAAGCAAAAGTAGAAGATATGGTAAGTCTGGTCCAAGTTCCATCCTAGTAGTAACACACAATAGCCCCACCTTTCCCTAAGGTTCCCTACTCTGGTTTCCATATGTTCGCTATCGCGCCACCCAGAAAGAAAAGGGAAAACCACAAAGCTTCGCAATGATGCCATAAGTTATAACACCAGACATATGAGATTCGTCCCACTCGATGTCACACCAGTTCTCCATCTCTGTATTACGCCCTGATGTCCACCTCCAAACCAATTCCCCCGTATTACCCTGATCAATGTGATTGTCATCATTGAAAGTTCCTCATAGTCTTAACTCGCGCAATATTTGATCCGCCATATTCTTATATTGCCAGGTACCGCCGGCTAACCTCTTGAACTGGATACCGTGTAAAGAAAGAAGCGGCACCTTGACGATAAATATTTCGAATTCGAGGACCAAGCTCCCACCAAGTTCGCTTTGTACATGGGTACTAGTCTCTCCAACCGCTCGACCAGAAGAGTCATGGTGATCTCTGCTATCGCTCTCATCCGATGTATCAGAGTCCGTATAAGATGGATCTCCACCTGTCCGCCTCGGTGTCCTCGGTGTATGCGGAGGCTTCTCAGAGTCCCTGAATTCATCTCTATCCTTCTCCGCGGCTCCACCGGGCATGAGGCCACCGAAGCTAATTCTTCGTTTATGACCAGGAGCCTGGCTACCATGTCCTGCTGAGGGAGGAAGATCGACTACCTTCTTGATATCAATGCTTGGGATATGGCGGCAGCTGAAACCGCCTCGAATTTCAGTATACTCCACGCCAAGTTGTTTCAACACTCGCATGATATCTTGTCGGATTGTCTTGATAGGTTTCGTAGAGGTCGTTGAAACACTGAACAGTCCCTTGAGGAAAACGGGCTTGGCAATATCGGGATTGTCAACACGATCGGTTGATATGCCACTTGCCTCAGCTTGTTCTAAATCAGTCTCCTCAGGCACATCCGCCTCTCTTGCTTCATCTCTCCTTGCACGACGTGCTTGAATGCTCTCTCTTCGTGCATGACCGAGAGATTTCGCTCTAGTACTTTGGCTTCTCGAGTGGTGATGACCTCTGTGCTCATTTTCCTGGCCGCTTCTATCATTGGCAGATTGATCAGAGCCACTCGTTGGAGGAGGATCTTTGTATGTTACACGAGGACTTGCATCCGAGCCTCCTCTGCGCTCCGCTCTTCTGCGAAACTCTGCTGAGTTGACACTTGTTGATCGTCCTAAGCCCCTAGAACCGCGTGAAGCATCAGCTGTTCGCGGTGGCGACAAAAGGTCACTGTGCTGCGGTTGACTGCTGCCTGATCGAAGTTGCGATGGAGAAGGAACAGGTTCACGATCCCGAGAACGTCGCATGCTGAAGCTTTTCCTGACACTAGACTGTTCATTCGGCTGCACTGTAAGGAGTGGTGGCTGACTTTTTTCCGGCTTCCGTCTTGTGCTGAACCTTCGAAGGAGCCCCGCGGCCGCACTCTCTTTGCGAGGTGGTTCAGGCTGAGGCTCTACTATAGCCGGCGATGTAGGTGCGTTAGATCCACTTTGGCCACTGATCTTCACGTTTTTCATGTTATCCGCAATCTCATCTTCGCCGTGCGTACGAGCCCGAGGTCTGGATCTCCCCCCTGTTGCATTCTCTCCCGGCATCTCATAGGTACCACTATTTGTGTAGGCAGCTTTAGGTGGATTTATCTCCGGCAATTGAAGAGGAGCCTCATTTGGAGTCCGGGGCATACTCGTAGCGCCGGGGTTGGTTGCAAGTCTGTCTCTTTCTTGCTTCTCTCTAACCAGGAAATAAACAGAAATTAGTGGATGGTATGCATTAAGCGGATCAGTACCAAGTTGTAATCCCTCAGTACTTGGCGTAGTCAAAGTGTCCCTGCTGCTTATGGAATTCCTTCTTTTGTAAAAGTCGAAGCCAAAGCTTCTCTTCTTCTCAGGATCCTTAGGAGTCTGCGCTTCTCGTTCACGCTCATATAATGCGAGTCGCACGGCACGTTGGTAGTGCTCCGACTCAAGAACCTCCGTCAGTTGTTGATGGATCACGTCTGGCGGTCCAAAGTCAAATCCAGTCATTGCCTGGATCACAGCAGGATCTAGCGGTAATTGAAGCGGCTCCCGGTGGGGGAGATAGTTCTCTGGTGGAGACCCAAAGCCTTTGATCATCCATGGATGACACATAATCTCCTGAAGGCTCGCTCGCTGTTTTGGATCTGTAACCAGCATACGGGAGATAAGATTCTTACATTCTAGGACAGGTCAGTACATGTCTTAACATGTGAGGAGAGTAAGGTACATACCAGGTGATAGCCAGTTGGGATAATCGACAATGCCCTTCTTGATCTTGGCATGAAGAGCTGGCATACTTTGATCATCGAAAGGCACCTTTCCACAAACCAAGACGTAGAGCACAATACCAAAACTCCACACATCCACTTCCGGTCCTGTATATGCTCTTGCTTGAAGGAGTTCTGGGGCTGCAAAATATAGACTGCCACAGAATGTTTTGAGGTGATTTCTAGGGGAGAATAAGTTGCTCAACCCGAAATCGATAATCTTGATGTCACCCGTCTTGCTTATCAGGATGTTCTCGATCTTGAGATCTCGATGGACGATACTATTCCTATGGCAGTAATCAAGCGCGCTCGCGATCTGCCTGCTGAATTTGCGCGCCTGCTTTTCTTTCAGTCTCCCATGGGAAATGATATAATCCAACATTTGACCGCCATTCACGAATTCAAAAAGCATGTACCAATGATAGGTCGTGCGTACAACGTCCCGCAGCCCGCATACATACGGATGATCCAGGAGTGTTCCTATAGCCGCTTCTCGGGCCGTGCGGACCTCTTTCGAATGGTCTGCTCTTTCCCTGTCCGCTCGACTTTGGTGGTGAGACCCATCATCTACGGATCCACGCGGCACTATCTTCACCGCAACCTAATTACTTCGTCAGTATCAAAGGAATAGCGCAGAAATCTCCCGATCATTGACAAACCTGCTCTCCCCCTTCCGCTCTTCTAGCCAGCTTTACTTTGCCCATGCTCCCCGCGCCTATCGTCTTGCCCAGGACCCATGTACCAGATTGCGCAGGTATCGTCGTCCGTGATTTTCCTGACTTCCCAGCTGCGTTCCTGCTATCCGCAGGCACCGGTACTGGGGCAGGCCCCGCTCCATTAGCCACTGTTGTAGACATGTCGGACGAGTAACGGCTATGCGTATGTCGATGATGAGCAGAGCTGCTTCGCGTAGATTCTGTACGCGATGGCTGCCCGTTTTCTCTGCTGGTGCTTCTTCTTGATATCTGGGCTACGTTTGACGTCTCATAGTTAGCCTGTGGCAAGACTTCCTCAACTGCTCCTTGCCGGGACGAGGTTGGCCGATGACGAGTCGAGTGGGCGCGCTGGGGGCTGCTGTTCGTCGGTACAGCAGTGGTTCTAGTTCTTGTCGACTGCGATCTTGTCACTGTTGATTGCGATTGACCGCGTCTCGAACCACTCCGTTCAACAGCTGTGGGAGACACCGAGGTTGCTGTCGCCATGAAAGCGTCGTCCGACGAGGTAGCAATCAGCCGAAGTACAGGGTGCGTCCTGTTACGGCGCCGAAGCCCGCTACCCCTGAAGGAGCTCTAGCGACGACACTGCTCAAAAGCCAGAGATGATATAAATAATTGCGAGAGGTTCGATAGTCGCTCGGATAGTTGCAGTGTGCGACCGTCAAACGAGATGAGACCGATGAAGTTGGGTCGAATTGAATCGGGGAAGCTGTGGCCTGGATTTGTCGGACGTGCCAAGCAGGGCGGACGGCGGATGACGGATTGCGCCTAATAATAACAATCAAGCTACTTAGCACTGGCAGAACCAGCGTCAGGCCCAGGGTAGGTAATGGTTGGCCGCAGTTAACGCAAGCACAAGATATCAGGAAAACTACACGCGAAAAGATTCCCAAGCTGAACTGTGAAGCTAGAGAAACCGGTGGGAACTGAGCGAGGCTGATTGCTTACTGATTAAGACAAATTACCTGGCTGCTGCACCCCCGTGGGACTGGCCCCCGCTAAGCAGGCTCAGGGTCGAAGATGGGATATACGAACGCACACTCCTTTTGGCATTCGAGAAGGAAAACGTATATGCATGCGATTGGGATATCTGCGAGTCTTAATGTATGCAGAGCTTCTGTTACGTGATGTAAGGCAAGATTTTGGTGGGCATTAGTAAATATCGCAGGTTCTGCGTTCGAGCGGTATCCCAGAAATCCACCTGTTCTGGCCCCAACACGGCCATCGCTGCTAGCCTATCATAACAAAGTAGGCACGTGCAGGAACATTCGCAAAGCTGAGCGCGTGCCGCTGCTGCTCCTGCAGGAGTAGACAAACATTTCCATGCAAATTCTTTCCCAATCAGAAGTGATGAAACCAGCTGCTCATATCGTGGCACTTGTCACTTCAGCCGTCTTGTGAATGCAGGTATCCACTCCGCTGACGTCTCCATCCGCGCGTGCACACGGTTGCTACGGTGTCCTGGAAAACTCGGAGTGGCAACCTCGCTCTTGTGGCCAGACACTGCCAGAGCAATGGATGTGATCGATCACAGCTGGAGCTCGTGTGACAAATGCTATGATCCTAAGACAGACTTTACTGATTCTAGTCTAGAAGTCTCTGACATACGAGAGTTTTAATTTTACTCAGCGATCAGGCACGCAGGTGAATCAGAGACATTTGTAAACCTTAATTAGACGCGCGCCCGCGCTTATCAGCCACTAATATATGCCGAGAGTGTATTGGGCAAATCCGCTTTGTCTTCGTTCACGAGGCTGACCATGTCGGAGCCTTCTCACTGCCGAGTGGTTGCCCCATTTGGATTTTGTGTCTATTTGGCAGAACCCTAGGTTCTCATTCACATGCCTCCAATATGTCCGGCAAACGGTCTCGGGCCATCTATGAGGCCGACCTTCAAGCTAAGCAATCGCCATACGTGGTTTATGGCAAACCACTTCCACCCTTGGATCCTGAAGTTAGAGATGATGGCTCTTACGTTCCGGTTTGGAAGCAGGAAGTTCGAGATGAGAGAGGGCTGAAACGCTTACATGGTGCCTTCACTGGAGGGTGGAGCGCAGGGTATGGTTTCGGAGATCCAGGCACCGGGTTCGATCCAGATAACGTACTAACATTCAGTCTTTCAGATACTTCAATACGGTCGGATCAAAAGAGGGATGGACGCCTTCGACATTTGTCTCCTCTCGGGCGAATCGAAGGAAGGATGACCCAAAGGCAACCCAGCAACGCCCTGAGGATTTTATGGACGAAGAGGATCTGGCGGAAGCAGCTGAGGCACAAAAAGTACAGACAGCCGGCAATTTTGCGGGAATTGGGTCTACCGATACCCAGATACAAGGAAATGTATTCATAGACATCTTCAAAACGCAAGGTGAGACAATGGGAATCAAGTTGCTAAAAAAGATGGGTTGGAGAGAGGGCCAAGGTGTCGGTCCCAAAGTACGTCGTAAGGCCCGTCTAGATGATGCAGAAGGCATGGAGAATAACGCGGGTACAATGCATTTATTTGCACCTGAAAATACACGCATGATTACCTTCGTGAAGAAGAATGATCATAAGGGACTCGGGTTTGAGGGCGAGGCAAAGCTGTCCTCGAACAATTCCTCGCAACTTGAAGCAACAAAGTCAGACGACGAGGATGAATTTCGATTTGGAACTTCGGTAACTAAGGTACCAAAGAAAAAGAAACCGGTCCGAGGTGGGATCGGCATTGGGATCCTGAACGATACGGGTTCTGATGATGAGGACCCTTATGAGATCGGACCACGTATATCATACAACAGAGTAATAGGTGGTGAGAAGAAGAAAAAGAAAGCCACCGCTAGTCCTGCAAACCCGGTGTTGAAGGACAAACCTGTCTTCATTTCCAAACGGGCAGCACTAGCAAAGACAGCTACGAGCCTTCGCAAATGCCACGATGGCAGATTGCCCCTTGATGGATTTGTGCTCAGCAGTTCAAATGTTTCATCAGTAACAACAGAGCTTCCGAAGGCGTATAGTCCCCCTGAGGTACCAGAGAATTGGAAATCATCCAAGCAGTCGCAACCCAGTCTAGACTCTGCACAATACGTCTCGACAGCAGATGCCGCCAAGCTATCCAAGCTTGATCCGAAATCCCGCGCTGCAATCTTAGGTGAAGCAGCATTGCCGGGAAAATCCGTCTTTGACTATCTCTCTGCGTCTGCCCGAGATCGAATTGCCTCTGCGACTGGGAAATCAAACCTTCCAGCCGGTCTCGGTGAAATACCTCAAGGCTATGCAATGACCGAAGAAGAGCGCCAAAAGGAACTTGTTTCTCAAATACCGAAGGTTGAGAAATACATAGCCGTTGCTGCTCTGAATAGAGGAGCTAGTGGATTCATGCCGTATGGCGAAGATGAAGCTAAAAGAAATCGCTACAGGGCATTCTTGGAATACCAAGCAGATATAGTCAAAGACATTCCCTCTCGAGAACCTAGCATGTCGAAAGACGATTGGCTTAAAGAACTTCGAGAATTTGCGAACTGCGCACAGATATTTAAGCCTATGAGCGGTATGATGGCCACGAGATTTACCTCTTCCACACAGCCCTCAACAAGCCAATCCAAAGAATCACCATCCGGGGACTCATTACTCAGCAAACCAGTCCCCAAACCTGAAGATCCAGCGGAGGCAGCGGCAAAAATTGGCATGTACGGACCTTTAACTCGATCATCGCAAGATTGGTATCCAACGAGACTGCTATGTAAAAGGTTTAACGTGCAACCACCGGCTCATGTCAGAGTGGGCGGTGATGAGGATGGCAGCGAGGATGCAAAGAAAGGCGCCAAAGATATGGATCTTGTCTCCAGATCTGCGATTAATGAAATGTTAGGAGAGACCGGAAGATCTGCGGAGGTATTATATGAGGATCAGCTTGACAAACCAAGCGTGCCAGCTGTTCAGGAAAAGCCTAGGGAAATCACGGTTGATAGCGAAAGAAACGAAGCTTTGGAAGGACAGAAGGCTGGAGAAGCTGTATTCAAGGCTATCTTTGGAGATGATAGCGATGACGACGACTAATCATAATATACCCGGAAATGTAGCCTAACTGTACGTCTATAGATCGCTTTGCATTGGAAATCCCGTATATATATATATATTGTCGGGGCCGAATTATTAGCGCACCTAAAGCCCATCACTTAACACAGGATATAGTACACTCTGCCTAGAAATATTATTTGGCGAAAGGTATATTGTAATGGAATTTCTGGCAGTGGATCTGGAAATATAATTAATAAATGGAAGATGTCCAGTTATTATAAACGCGCGATTGGCGGATTGGGGAGGGCCCGCAAAGGGGTAGCAGTAATGAGAGCGCTTAATCTGTGATCTGATTGGCTTACAGCAACCTGAGGCGGGCCTCCGACGACCCATGAGTATCATCAACCTGAGCCCACAGCAATACGAATGTCTTCGGAGCAATTGAATGCGAGACACGGCTATCAACGAATTCAAATTACATCAGCAGGCTATCACTAGTTAGCAACCACGTTGTCAGACGAGCAAGAAGCCAACGACGGTGCGGCCGTCGGGCTTGAGCAACATCTTGATATTGACGAGCACCGATCGAAGCTCGAGGAGGAAGACGCCCGCGCGCGATCTCCACCACCAGGATATCCTGCCTCAGAAGCATCAGGATCGGCTCCTGGATTTTCGAGGCCGCCTCCCTTCTCGTCGCTCTATCAGAGCACCGCAGAAGCCGTCGCGGCGTACAAAGTCGCCGTCACTGAAGCAGGCTCTTCGGGATCCGTACCGGCGTATGCACCTGCGGCCCCAGAATCCCATCTTCAAGCGACCGCTACTCCTCCTACTGCATCTTCGACAGGCGTAGTTACTGAGAACGAGACCAAGGCTGCGCTTCCGCAGGACACAAAGGGGGAATCTAGTTCGAGGAAAGAGGAGGACAACGAGCCCCCGCCCGCATACTCTCTAGGGACCAGTCCGCTCGAATCCTTCACGTACCTGATGGCGGCTGCAGGAGGTGCTGCGAGTATTATTACTCAGGTGCAGCAGGGTGGTGCGCCACCCATCAACACGTTAGGAGATGTTGGCCCAGACGAGAATATAACTATGGACCTGAGGTAGGGGCCACGCCGCATGGGACAACCCACCATGCACGCTGACGAGGACCAGTACTGACGGTGTAACAGAGGTACCAGATTTACATTATCAAGAGACGAACTGCTGACACTCCCCGAATTTGTCCTTCTATCGCTATTCCCCAACGGATTACTACCCGAGGGACACCTCAACGCATACCATGACACCGACGCCTTCCAGGTCGATGTACGTATTTGTTTTCTAGTTTGTCTGGTAAAGAGGAGTATAGTTTGCTAACTCGGACTTAATTTAAATCGCAGTACGACCCGGCTTCCCTCCAATACATGCTAGATTTCTTCCGCAACGTCGCCAACACCATCCCCGATGGCTCGACGTCCCCTTCAACCGAAAGCGATGCGATGGCTAGCGACTCTATGACTGGCTCGGCGCGAGAAATGTTGCAAGACCGAGCGGGGATTATCGTACTTCGCGAAGACCTTGATTTCTACGCCATTCCACCACGAGCGGATATCGAACAGCCAGAGATGATCGAGGTGAAACGAGCCGCAGGCAGAGCCCTTCTGAAGCAGGATGGGATCTTTTCGGGCTTGAGGAAGAGCAACGAGATTGGAAGTACGGAGCAGCATCTTATCGAGATGTTGACTGCTGGGTAAGCCTCGCAACCATTTTCCCCTACTTGCGATTCTTGAAACAATCCCTCTCTTAGGGGTTTTCGAGGGAGAAAATAGCTAACGCAGCAGTAGTGGATTCAACAACGACGACTGCTGGGGCCACCGAGCCGGCGAACCTAACAAGGCCGTCATCTGCAGTCTTGCGCTGGCGCGCCTGCGCACCGATATCCGGACCACGGAAATGGGCGGCAACGCCGTGGGGATGGCGCAGAAGCTGCTTCTGTTCTGGCGCAAACCGGCGCGGAGATGCTGGTGGGAAGGAGTGGAACTGGAGAACGTCGAGGGCGTAGAAGGCAAGCTCAAGGTGTGGATCCGGCGGGTGTGGACGCTGGAGATGAGCGTTATCGGACTGCGCTGAGAGGCCGTTCTTCTACTTTTCTCCTACTACTATTACTTCTTGTTCCTTTTTCTTTCCCCTTTTTATCTGGACTGCTGAAAACGGCAAACGATGACGAACTCGATTGGACGAGCTCAGAGAGGATTTGGAGGAGGGGTTGAACTCGTACACACATTCTAGCGATTATCTCTTTTTTGCGGGCATAAAATCTTTCTTGTTAGTTTTCTTGTTGTGGGACATGTGATGGGGAATCTTTCCAAGTTGTGGGCCCCCCATCTTTTTCGTTTTGCTACATTTCTATGTCTGTCTTAAAGGGAGATTCTTTCTTTTTTTGGTTCTCTTCCCTTCACACTACCCCTTTTCCCTTTGTCCGGCCTCTGTTTTGCTACTGCATCTCTTCTTTCCTGTCTCTCTATATCCTTGACAAAGTACGGACCTTTTTATTTTATTGTTTTCCCCTTTTTGAGCGACAACGTCAGATTATCCCCTTGGTCTTTGAAGTTCTTTTCACCCCTTCTCACCATCTTCTTGTTTCACTTCAAACACTTTTGTCTCTGTTTCGGTCAAGCAAGCATAAGATCAGGTTATAACAGGGATTTATCTTAAAATTGGTTCTTTTTATTGTTCTCGCCTATGGGGTTCTAATGGATGGCAAGAGGGAGAAGAGAGGGAGAAGGTGGCTCCATTGAGCTGTAGCGCGGAATCAATACAGGGGCCTTTGTGCTGCCTCTCGCTATATACTGGGCTTGCTCTTGTGGAGGTGGGCGAGGAGGTGGTGATGGTTGCGGTAAATCTAATGCGACTCTCGGATCTGTAGCGCAAAGTTGAGACAGGTGTGTGATATGGAGACATTAGAAATAGGATAGGAGAAATAGAAAAATGCATGAAGGTTCTTGTAATGTCGTTTTTCCGGCACGTGACACTTGGTGAGTCTTGATACCGAGAAGCACTTGAAGAGTTTCCTAATCCAGGAAGCCAAGACGTCTACAGCTTTTGGGAGAAGATTCCGTTTGTGGTTCTGGAGCATGGAATTGGATTATACGAAGTAGTCCTAGTAGTTCTCAGTTAGGAATTGATATGAACAAGCCCATCTCAAAGAGCAAGAGCTCAGCAGGGTCCATGTCAATTGGGCGCAACACGACATATATGGATGTATTCCAGGAGGTAACTCTACCGCAAAGGAGAAGAGCTAGTAGTATACGAGCCTTGTGCCTGTTCATCACCACTACCGTACTGGCATTATTTTCGCCCATTGCATGGGGTGGATCCTGAAAGACGGCAAATTAATTTTCTGAAGCAGCGTTTGCACGTGCCAGATTGTACGTACAGCGACTTGGCGGGCCCCATCACGGGCTGCAGATGCGTTGTGCTGTGCATCTGCTGCGGCCGGCTGCGGATGACGGCGATGGTAAGGCGGCACCGTCGTGGCCCCAAAAAAAAAAANGAAGACCGAGAATCCCTTTTGCGGCGGTCTTGAAGAGAGGGTCTCTCAGATACTGCAATTTCCCAATAGTCTCCAAGTGTCCTCTCGTCTCTGCGGATTAATTGAGATTGAGATTGTCTCCCTCTCTACAGGCAATATACGACCGGGTAATTCACATTTCTTCCTGGAGGTTTGGTTAGGCGGCCTTGGGAGGGCGCCATTTCCCAAAGTTCCCCGCGGGACCCGTTGCGGCTTTCTCCTCGGTCTAGAACGCTCAGAGTCTCCATTCCACATCGGGATCCAGAAAGAGGCCAATCATCAACTCGTCGGCGCCAGAAACGATTTCCCGGATTTCCCAGGCCGCGAGAAACTGCAGCAGAGAGATCGACCTCGCTCCTGCAACCGCGGGGTGAGTCACGACTGGGCGTGTCGGCCGTGAGCGTCCGTCTCGTGCTGCAACGCAGGCACCGGGGAGCCTCTCCGTCGGTGGTGGGGAGAAGAGGGACGTTGGATCCAGGGACGACGATGTGCATTATTGGACATGAACACGATCGGGGCTGAGGTTCGAAGGATTCATCTCGGCTGGCGCAGGTTAGGGAAGGGAAATCTGGCTTCTTCCTTCCAGAACCAACCCGCTGCAGGTCAGGACAGGACAGGACCGCAACCAGCCAGCCATACATCGCTCTTGCTGCTTGCTTGGCTGGAGTTTGCCTGGTTTGATGTTTGGGGAAATCCTTCTTGCTTTTTGGTCCCCTGCACGCCTTCCATGGTTTGGAGAGCAGCACCATATGAGGGTGTCTGCCTGGCACGAACCATGCCTGTGACATTCTCTCTGCGTCTCCTCCCCAATTGCGCGGCGCCCACGCCCTACCTTACCACCTCTGGGATTATTCAGCCACCATGTCCAGCACGACGCTGAGAGCATCTGACCCAGCATTATTGGGTGCCATGGACACTGCAAGTCAGAGCATGATCAATGGAGAAATGCGCAATTATTATTATTGGTACCTCCCCGGAAGGGATCGGGAGGACGGTTGCAGAGACAGTGGTATATCGCTCCTGATGCTCCTGCCTTTTGGCGCCGCCTGGTGAGCCCGGGGAGTGTGCCCTCCTGGGGCCCGTCGTGCCAGTCCACCCCGAAGACGAAGACGAAGACGAATGGGCCCGCCAAACGAGGTGGACGACGCGGACGATGGGGGCTCCGGGGGCGTGCTTGGCCTCTGGTCGCCCCCAAGTTGCCCTCTGGCCCTGGGTGCTTTCGGCGCCCTCGCAGCCCCGAGATCGACGGCGTGGTGTCGTCGCAGGGCCGACCAGTCCCTTTCAGGCACGCCGGACGGTCGTATGGGGCTTGTATTCAACAGGGCGCGCCGGAATTTACAGCGGAGTACGGAGTAAGATGAGATTCAGCGACGGACTGGCGAGTTGGGATTAGACGGGAGTGCTGTTTTAAGTCGGGCCTGACAATGCACGAAACAGAGACAAAGAGGCCCTCCAATAATGGCGGGACTATCCTGAGACACGCAGACCGCTGCTCCATCTCGCATTATTAAGCTGGCTCGTCCTTCAGGGCTCCCAGGGCTCTATTGATGGTGAGGAGGCCAACGAAGGCTGGACAAGGCCAATCAACTGGAGGAGCCACATCATCCACAGGATCTCAGCTGACACGAGGTTTCCCTACTTGTGATCTCATGGAGAAAACACCAGAAACACCTAAGCAATTGCGCGACGTATCCGTATAGCAATCAGCAACCACGGCAGTAAAAAAAGTGAAGCAGCAGCAGAAAATGCTTATGGTGAAGCCTCAAGTTCTCATCCGTATTTGGAGGTCGCAGTGGGTGTCGCATGGGGCGGGCCAAAAGCAGCACCGGCAGCGCTAAGCCGAATGCCCCAGGCAACTGCCACCACCAGTGGCCCAGGCGCACGCTGATTGGTGGCGAAGCGGCCAAGATCCCTGCGGGCCCCGTCGCGGGCGTCTCTGGCAGTGAGTCACACCCTCAAGCGAGGCCAAGAGTCCCTCCGGTGCTGACAACGCCGCCCGTGCGCCCTGGTGCTGCCTGATCGCGGCCTGTCAGGCCCTCGCGACGTGCGCAGTCCGAAAAGGATTAAATCTCGGCTGGTCCCCACCCTGAGGCACCTTTCCCTTCCTCTTTTTTTCTTTCTTTTCTCCATCCCTCAGCATCATCCAGCAACACACATCACAGAACATCCGTAATCACCGTCACGATGTTCTAATTTCGCGGCCTTCCCAGCCTCCTTCCACGGTTTCCTCTTCAACCGTCAAAATTACTTCTCACTTCAACTCGTTGCAACTCCCCTCTCCCCTCCACACAATTTTTCCCTCACCGGAAGAATTGATTGTTAGCCCTGTAGCACCGCGCTCCAGCGTCCTCAGCGATCACTCCGTCACCATTCCAACGCAAGGGTTTCCCTTCGTCACCACGGATTCTCAATCATCATGGCGTCCCTCCAGTTCATCGAGCCTGCCGGCACCATCTCCGCAACCGCAACCGTCCCCTCAGCCAGATCTCCAGCAAGCCTCCCCACAGGACTTCGTTCTGTACGAGAGATCTCACAACGCTCGCGCACCCCCTAGACTGCCCCAGTCCCACGGCTTAACCGCCACTCCACGTCGTCACTCATCTCACTACGCTTCTTCAGCCTCGCTGCAGAACCAGAGAGTAGCTGCGATCATTCAAGCAACTGGGCATTCGATTTCCACCTCGGCTTTCACCAATCGGTTTCATCCTTCGGCGCAGAATCCAAATCGTTTCTACGCTTCTTCAGCGCCTTCGTCTTCCGCCGCTCTGAACCAGCAGCGACAACTGGCTGCGCATCGTCCGCAAGTCCCCTTATTTTCGCAATCAACTAGTAATATTCCACCGCAGACGCCCAACATGGTTATGCAAGGTAATTCTCACTTCTTCCCATCTGCGCTAGCGAGACGNCGGTGATTCACACCAGACCACTACAGACATGGACCTCTTTGATGATTTCACTGCCTTCGAGGGTGGCGCCTCGACGCAGAATGCGTTCCACTCGGCCTACTCTTCGCCCGCCGTGCCCACGATCTATGATCTGCAAATGAACGCCCCTTCTACGGCCAGCTCCAATACAGGCACCGTCTCACCACAAGATCTCCTTGTGCGCGATCCCTTTGCGTCCGCTCCCAACTCCACCGCCCTCACCAATCTGACGTCACCCTCCACCTACAACGAGTCTCCTGAGTTCCAAGACGGCTTCGACGTCTCGCCCTTCATCAACAACAGCGACATCGATAGCGCACTTGCTGGTGTCTCCGCTGATCCCTGGTATCCTCTCTTCCCGCCTGATGAGCAAATGGCTGCTCCCAAGAAGGAGGAGGAGAAGCAGTCACCTTTGCTCCCAGAGGAAGAACTGGAGGTTTCGGAGCAGCTTCGAACATCCACCACGAGACGTCGTTCGAATACAGGTAACTCGTCGCCACCATCGGGCTCCCATGCCTCGGTGGCAGGTGTCAACTCTCGACGGCGGGACAAACCTCTCCCGCCCATCATCGTCGAGGATCCAACTGACGTTGTTGCCATGAAGCGTGCCCGAAATACCTTGGCCGCTCGTAAGTCACGTCAACGTAAGATGGAGCGGTTCGACGAGTTGGAAGAGCGCATTGCTAAGCTCGAAGCGGAGCGTGATCACTGGAAGAATATTGCTCTGCGAAGAAACGGACAGCAGTAAAGGAGGATGAAAATGTGACCTTTTGGTCAGCCTCCCGGCACACTCTCTTTCGTATGGACTGGAGGGAAAGCAGTTGGTTGTTCTCTGCTGTTCCCTCAGGAAGTGGATAGCATCAGCCGTTAGCATAGGAGCGCGGCAGTGATGGCTATCCAGCGTCCGGTTCTTAAATGTTGAAAAAAACACCAAAAAAATTAGCTTGACTTTTGATCTCATGTCACTGCGTTGACTTGTTGAACTTTCTTTCCTTTTTCTACTGTGCTCTTTCCTCCTATCAACGAATAATATCGGCGAGGGTTGGTGTAGATGCTCTTTGTTATTAGTACTTGGCTCCAATTTTTTTCTGCTTGATGTCTCTTGAGACAATGGTCAGCGTCTGAGGACTAGCTGACCTTGGAACTTGGGAAGGAATGTCGCGATGGATTTTCGGCCCTCGGTGTCTCCCCTCCATGGAGGGATGGTGACCCGGGTCTTTGCGTTGATGGGTTAATCAAAAGAAGTGTTTTATCTTAGCAAATACAATACTGTCATTATTTGAATCAAGACTTGACCTGCTTGCCACGTGAGATGCCTTAAGTAAAGATGGATAAGTCTTGTCTATTAATGATGCTCCCTTGGGTGTATCCATACACATGCGTCGCAACTATGTTCCACATCCATCCAGTAAGCCACTCCCGTGTTTATGGATACCGTCTTGTTGGATGATCCAAACATCCTTTCCCAGTATATACTATGTAATTACAGATATGTTTTACCAGACTAAACGCCGAAGAGGTTCACTTTCCGTTGATAGCTTTCAAATGGGACAATTCTGGACTTCGCTAGTGCATGTTTAATCAAGAGATATATAGAGATATATATATAATCCTTAATGCAAAACGAATGGTGTATATAGGGTCATAAAAATGGTCTTTTACTCTTCCTATACATATAACTCCTCCGCTCTTGATGGAGAGCGGCATCAAATCCCAAAAGGCTTCGCCAAGCAAAAGGGGGTTGAACCATGAAACCCTAAGTTATCCAGGACTAAACTCCGACATGACATCATGCACAATAAAAAAAATTGGAAGATACCACTATCATATAAGGCATGCATGAAAGGCCCCACTACAGGCTTTTTTAAGCTGCCAGTCCGTCTCCACCAGCTTGTATGACCAGCACGCTTGCCTTCACGTTGGAACTCAGAATACCTTCGCCGATAGGACCAAGTGTCTTCCTGATCTCCGCATCTGTGGCATAAGCAGTGCCAACTGCAGAGCGGGCGGGGGATAAGAGGGACTGAAGATAAGCGCTGTGACCTCGTCCCACTACGACCAGGTCACCTGCATTGCGTGGTGATTGTCCTGTTTCTTGAGATGCGTGCGAGACAGCATCTGCAACGGGAGTAGTGGTGTTGGTCTCGGTAAATACAACGCGGCTCGAGATGGGATCAGGAAGTGAGTCTCGGAGCGTGTGAAGGAGACCGGTGTCTGCTGCGGATTCCGAGGCCGGGATACCACTAGCCGCACTGGCTGCATTCTTAGCATCAGATGCAGCCACGGAGGGTAGTGGGGTGGTGAAGTGAGTGATGGTAGCGGTAACATTGCTGTTCTTCGCCAGCTGCAGGACAAATCTCAAGGCCACACGGTCATCAACACCGCCAAAGAACGGGAAGAAGATATGGTGACTTCGATCGGCTACTGGAGCCACTGCTGTTTCCGTATGACGGCTTCGGAGACTGACATTGCTCACTGTTCGGGCTAAGTGAGGTCTTTCTTTTTGGATCCGTGGAGCACCGAAGCCTCTGTTTACGAAGACTGCAGTATTACTGGTTGCCCGGCTAAGGACTTGTTGGATGAAGTTGGTATGAGGACCCGCAGTAAGACGGACCTGAGACGACGCAAAATCTACAGCGCCGTTGCCGTCAGATAAGCTACCTGATTCGCTCCAAGGAATGAGGATGAGATCGGACATGACATCGGAAGCCTTGTTAATCAGAGTCTCTCCATACGAAGACTCTGGAACAATGGAGACGGTTCCACTGACTGCGACATTGTTGAGCTGCGCGAATGACCTGAAGGCATTGACAACAGGATCTCTATAGGCGTATTCATCCTCTTCGGACACCTTCATGACTGAGGACGTACGTTCGGTAAGCTCTAGCATGCGGAGACCGTACACCTCAAGCGGCCGTTTTACGGGTACCACTTCAGCTTCCGTGGTAGTTGTAGGCTCCTTCTTCGCTCTGTGTGTCCTGTCGGTACTGGCAGGTAAATCACCGCCCAGGAGGGTGATGAAAGTGAAAAGACTGGGAAGACTGTCAAATCGTAGATAGACAAGAAGACGGCGAACTTGAGAATTTTGAATCTTGGCAGCTTGACTTTGGTCAACGTGCGCAAGACTATTATCATCCCAATCAATATCACCCCTCTTCCACGCCTCAACCTTCTTCTGGTACCACGGAGGGTATAGCCAGCTTGTCAGTGGTGTTGTCGCAACCGTTGTAACTAAAGCCATGACGACAAACATGGTGAAAGTTCTCTCGGAGAGGATTTTGGCTTGAAGGCCAATATTCTGGGATCCAGTCAGTATATTCCACGAAAGCTCATGTCCGATATATACTCACCAACACGATAAGCTCTACCAAACCCTTGCAACTCATTAGTACACCGACAGTAGCACTCTCTCTCCAGAGCATGCGAGAAGCGCGAGCGGCAAGAGTGCCTCCAATAATCTTGCCAGAGAAGGCAACGGCAATGATTCCAACCACATATCCCCAAGTGATGCCGTTATCGAGAAGTCCAAGGTTGGTGCTGAGACCTGAGAGCGCAAAGTAGAGTGGAAGGAAAAGAACAGAAACAAGATCTTCGATCTTCTCCGTCAATTTGATAGCGAACCCGCCATCGTGAGGGCAGATGAGACCGACCAGGAAACCTAAAAGCACAAGATTAGTCTATACAAATGCGGAGGGTATCCAAAGGACGAGGTAGAGTTTACCTCCAAAAATAGGGTGAACTCCAATAACACCAGTAAACCACGCAGAGGTTAAAGCCATCAGGAGCGTGAGGCCAACCATGGATTGTGTAGGCCCATTCTGGAGACTGCCCGTCCGCCGAAGCAGCCAGAGAAAGGGTGGTCTGACGACAAATACCAAAAACAAAGCCCAACCAGCTACAACAAAAAGAACCCACAGGGCAGTAAGACCAGAGGCATTGTTCACAAGCGCTACACAGAGGGCCAGGAGGATCCATCCAGTCACATCATTGCCAACTCCAGCAGCGAGAACGGTAACGCCCACAGGTGTTCCGAGGAGCTTCAACTCTGTGAGAATACGACACAGCACCGGGAACGCAGTAATGCTTAATGCAGTGCCGACAAAGAGCATGAAGACAGGGAATTTGATCTGAACAGTTCCAGGATCATCATGGAACTGATTATAGAGGCCCCAGGAGATAGCACATCCCAAACCAAATGGAAGGATCATACCCGCAAGACCAACACTGAGGGCCACTCGCCAGTTCGATACAAAGAGACGTATGTCAACTTCAAGCGCCACGAGGAAGAGGAAGAGGATCAGGCCAATGTTAGCGACGAGGTTAAGATTGGCCATCGCAGCTGAAGGGAAAATCCAGTTTTGGAACCCTGGAATGCGCATCATCACGGAAGGACCAAGAATGATACCACCTAAGACCTCTGCTATGACTCGGGGCTGGCGAAGGAGCGAAAGAGGGTAGTGGAGCAGGCGGCAGAAGATGATAATGATACCGGCCTGCAAGCTTCATGTGAGCATCCTGCAGAATAAAGACGCATACAGATCGATCTTGGGATAGCTCTGAGTAACACTTTCCATCGTATATACAAAATTTCATGGATTAACAAGGGAAGAAAAAGCACCCCCGCCTTTCCTCCGGGCATGCTTCCTCCGGCCAGCCTTCGGTATTGCAACCACCAGTTGATATATACAAAAATATATTTGAAACTTGCGGGAATCATCAATTACAAAAAACCTACTTGAATGATGAATACAAAAATAGGGTTCTTGGGGTCGTATACGGCTGGGTTGACACCCTCGATAACACCACCTTGAGGAGTTGCTCGATCGGTCGACGCAGCTGTTGTCGCAGCTGCCGTCGCCGTCGCAACGACGGTCTTCGCGAGAGATGATGTGACGGAAGCCATCGTGCTGTTCTGTATCCCTCACTCGTACTTGAAGACACACGATGCAAACAGCAGCAGACTTGGATGAGCTCTTTATTTGCAAGTAGAGTTGAGTACGCAGTCAGCCAACTACCTGAGGAGCAGGCCTCAGGTGCTCGGTAGTTACCGAGCGGTGAGTGTCAGTGGCTGGGACTGGCGTTGTCTGGGCGTGCTTTAGAGGGGTAAACCGCCTCTAATCGCAGTGGCTGGATTGGTTGGAGAGGTGTAGCCGTTTGAGTGAGCGTACTTTTGTCATCAAGCCCAGAAGAAATACCTCAGCAGGAAAGATATTTGAAAGTGAAGCAGAACGCAAGATTTGAGGGATTAATTATATTAGGTTGCCATGGATTGAGGTTTGGACTTCCAGGAATCTGGGTCTGGTGTCCCACATGTTACTCAAGGATGCAGGTACGGGGGGGATTGGGTGATGATCAGTGTGTCATTGTCAGTGTCCGGAATTGCCCACTGTACACATGATGCGGTGTTTGGTTATGTTCAATCAAGAAACATGTGCAAGTATATAATTCTTGCAATGCACACTTCTGACCTTCAATATAAAATGTTCTCGCATGGGGATTGCCAGGCTTGATATTTTCAGCAACAAGAGAAAATTAAATGCAGCCGGGGCATATTTTATAACGGTAAAATAAATTAAAAAATACTCATATACTTCTATTCAAACCACAGCTGCTCAATAGCATCTCAATATTTACATCAAGTACCTTTGATTTTTGGCCAAGATAATAAGAGGTGACGATAGCATGGAGCAAAAACACCACATTACAGCTCTAAACCAGTGGTGTCTTTTGCCAACTCTGAAAACATACGATTCCAAGTTTACAAAAGCGCATATTTCCGGCAACGTGACCTCCGCATCCTTCATACTCCAGACACACAACCACAGAAAAAGCACTGCCCAGAATCCCTTATCAGTGCTAAGAACACCGTAGGTCCAGTCGATCTCGCTGAGATGCGCACAAGACCCCCTGGTGGTTGCGAGATTTGATACCGGATCAGTCACTTGCTGCGTCGACAGTTGCACCACATGACCGGCTACCATCGGCGTGGGAACCAAGGTTTCCAACTTTGAGGAACAACCACACCCCGAAGGCTGGAAAGGTTGGCAGCCTTGGGAAGATCTCATGTACAGCCAGCTCCAAGAGTTCTTGGCTGAAATCTCACCACTGAGGTATATATGGATTCACCCAATTAAAGCCAGCGCCATTTCCAACAGTACATTTTCTCAACGCCATATACTCTCCCAAGAAACGGTTAATTTTTCACGTAGTATCCCGAGTTTACTTGAGCAACCTGTAATCCCGCCAGGCAACTGCTTTGTCACTCAAGAGACCTAAATTTAGTTTTCCAGGAAGCTTTACCACCTCCTTGATTTGGGATTACGGACGTAAATTAGCTGAACCCTTCTTCATTTTTCATCAGAATGACCACGTAACGTAACGTAACTGCACAATAATAGTAATAGCAGACACCATCGGTTGCATTGAGCCGACTCGCCCTCAGGTTCCATTAATCTGTACATTTGGATTTCTGGACACAATCGATGCAGCCACCAAGACAGGTATGCGCTGGGTGAGACTCGGCTTGATTGGGCGGGGAGGAAGGATACACGCGATGCGACGTGTTTTGTCAGTCACAGCGGTGCAATAAGTTAATTGCGGTTGCGCGTAGGGATCGTGGGTAACGGTGTATCTCCTCGGACAGAGCCCGCGGGTGGCATCCGCCAATAACAGACTTCTCACACCCCCATGCTTTGTGATGAACAATGGTAGACTAATTTACCACAATTTTTGATTTAGAAAATAGATTGCTTCAATGGAACATAATTACAGAAAACTCCAGTTAAATCAATATACATTATTATTATCATATCTGCTATACATGGTGTGCACAAAAGCCTTCACACCTGTATTGAAAAGAGTTAATCAAATGGTAGCTGGGGTCAGGAGGATGCGAATGAAGCAGTTAGATGTAGCGTTCTCAGTATCAAAATCTGCAAGCCGCAGTCTTTCTGCCGCTACTTCAAGCATGCAGGCGCTGAGTTTGGAGTTCTAGGCCATGGTGATCCGCTCAAGTCTAGTCACAAATTTTGGTCCTGCTCTCATCTCTAATGCCATGCCATATCTACAATGGCAATGAGTAAATTGATGGGGCATAACAAGGGCGGCAAATTTCCTTTGTTTTTCAAGCTGAGGTATTGCCCCTGAATGAAATTTGAAATGTGCTCCAGGACCAAATGGTCGGGCCTGTTCCGCCGGCCTAAAACCCTCTCATCTCTCGATCTCTTGAAGCTGCTCAACTCAATGGACTGTTAAAATAAGAACTCCCTTACAAAGCATATTATATAAGGTTAGGAGACGGGCTGGAACCTGAGCCAAGGCTGGAAATTGCTTTGGTCGGCGAACCCTGCAGCACGCTATTGGCATGCCGTACTCTAATTTCTGTACCCTCGTACCCTCTCGCTCGTCTCGATTAGCCGAATTGGGATATTCCTAGTGATACCATGTCCCTTGTTCAGGGGACATATCATTCCTTAGGTTACACAACTCAGCACGGCAGGACGAAGGAGAGGGCTGGACATGAGGGGTTGGGCAGCGAAATGGAAATTGCAAGGGAATAAGCCAGTCTTTTGAGATCTACCCGGACTCTAGAAAGCAAAACGGGCGCTTTGCATATACGAGCAGGGTCCCATTCCAGCGATACTTGCCAGTGAAACTGTCATGTCAACCAAGCTGTGGTGTGCCAGGGGGAGGGCTAGGAACCCACACAAATATGAGAGTGAATATGAGAGCAAAAAGAGAGACGGCAAAGACAAAGAGTGTGCAGATGCCTAATCTTTGCCTAGGTAGGATGTGGGGAGGGAGATCAGTCATCAATGTGATGGTCCTGAACCATTCTGTTGGATGTGAGGAGCGGTGCAAAAGTAGACCCTGGTGTTGCTCTTCACATAATGTATTCACACCGTCAGAACCTAGGTTGAGAGCGACCTATGCGGAGCACGCGTTCCGGACCCTTCAGGGCAGTCGCTTGCTGCCCGTGGAACGGTAGTGCTGGTCGTAAGCGGAGAATAGGGAAGATGTCAGCGGTGAGACTACTACCGTGCACGAGAGCAAGAGCCAGTAGTGTGACACACGGTAGGGCTTGGTACTGCAACATGATTGCTTGCCTCTGTCTGTGTGCGGGTGCAGGCTGCCTGCAGCATTAGACATTCTGCGCACCATTATCTCAAGAACTAGACAATAATGCCACACCGACACCGCTCGGAACCCGAATGCATAATCAGACAGGAGAAGATTGAATGCAGAGAGAAGCCATTCCTTGTCCCCCGGTCCCAGTGCCTGACTTTCGCAGAGTGGCAAGTATGAGAAGTTTCATTTGGCAGGTTTAACCACATGCTACACGGTAATGTTGCATTGAAGAGATACCAACAAAAGCTTTTTCCACAACGGACGATCGCTACCTACAACTCTTTCGGGAATGGTCCAGCAGTCTCCTGGCTCTGGCGCTGTTTGATGATCTGGAAAGGATCTTGGGTTACATGAATGAGAAGCAGAACCCACGGACCGTCAGCATGATCTTCCAGAATCGCGACGCCTTCTCGGCATAAATTAGCTGACAATTTTGTCAATTTAATGCTGCCGAGGAAGGAAAGATCCAAGCCAGGACAGGGTGTTGCAGAGGCAGGGACCAGCTGAGCACGCTCGCGGAGGAGACGGAATCATGCGGTTTGTAGGGTCCTGGGGAGGATTGTCTGAGATCTCAGGCTCGTGCTCAGCTGCCGTGCGCTGGCCGGATCGCACTCCGGAGTGGAGATGAAACCCCAACGGCTGTCCGTGTTGACGGAGAGCACGGTAATGCCATGTGCCCTCATGTAATGCTCTTGCCGGCTCCCACTTGCAAACCCCTTCTCGCGTGTTTGAGCACTTGCCTATTCGACAGCGGTGAACCAGTTCGTACTGGAGCATGGTTTATCTTGGCTCCCCGGCTGGAACTGCCCTGGATTCCAGGGAGCCGGGCTAACAAGTATTTGGAATTGACAATAAAATTCCAAAAATCAAAATACGCAGACGGTGCCAGTATCAGTTGCATTCCCACGTTGGAACTCCGGCAGGAGGTCAGCATCATATCCCAGCTGCCGTATTATCGGTAAACAAGAGAGACCGGAAAATTACCTCTGTGGCCCTCAAGGCTGCCTGTTCCCTTCCTTCCGTGATGCAGCAATCATGCGGTTCCGGTAGGCAAAACTGCCTCCTCCTTCACCGGTCCTGGCACATCACCACGGTTTCCAGCACCGCATGTGGGGCCACGTTCACACGGGAAAGAAAGAGCACAATTGCGAAGGATCTTATCATGAAGAAATAAGACAGGGTCATGATGTGTTGTGCCGTTGAAGCATTGTAGATTGCTTGCACAGTGACACCCCTCTGCGCTGCTCCAAGAGATAAACAAATCGGCCACAGAAACAAAAGCAAAAAACAGAGAGAACAGGGATGCCGGTGTGTATGGTCCCTGGTTCCGGAGCCATGCCACCGTCACGCTTCCCAACACTCAGCATCTCTCTCCCTGGAACTGTTACAGCACATCTGCGAGGTCATGATTCCTGTCCCATGGAAGAGGAAGGCACAGGGTAGGATGAGGGATTGCATCAGAACAGGACCAGGCAGAATACAAGATAAAAAGCAGTACAACGGCGTAGCTGGTGCAGGAGAAAATGTGTGTGGGACAGCAGCAGCAGCAGTAGCAGGAAGGATACTGCCAGGTGTGTTGCAGGCACCGTCCCAGACCGGAGGGAACAACGACCACGGGACGGGTAATTAAATTAACTCGCCCACCCTCGTGCAGCAGATACAGTTCCAACAGGCACACTGCGGCAGCATCTGGGCCCCCGAGCAGCAGCAGCAGGAGCATCTTTTGCGCCCTGGGGTTCCTGCGACCCCGTAGACAGAGAGAGCAGTTGTCGCACACCAGTCATCCCATTCGCAGCATCTTGGCAGGCTGGTTGTGTCCCAGTAAATTAACACACCCTCCCCCGGGGCTCTTTTTTGGGACGCATTCGACAGCAGCACGAGTGCCACGGCGTTTCAGTGTGGGTGGTAAGTGGCATGTGGTGGACCGGTTTTTACCCCCTTTCAGCCGTCCCAGCACTGAGGATCAGGATCTAGAGGCAGCCCAACCTGGCCACGGATCAAATATATTGGATTGTGGGATGCAGTGGTGGGCTGGCAATACGCCGTACCTGTACGTACGAAGGGGAGGGGCCATTCGTTGACGGTTACGAGCACGGGGCGCCGCCCAGCGCAAAGGTGCCGCCTGCGCTCAAGGGGATCTGGCAAGCTCGAGCGTCACAGCGAGCGGCTACGTACATTGGCACCCCCGACTGACCGTACAGCGTACCCAGCACCACACCCACACCCTCCCCAAGACTTCGCTCCCCGCCCCGAAGGGCCCGCTAGGAGCTGCAGTGAGACGTGTAAATCGGCCTGCCACGGCTGGGCTGGGGAGCCTAATGTGCTGTGCCGCTCGGTACCAACGAGGCTGCCCTTCGCAGAGGACTCACGTACACACGTGTGCCGTCACGCAGTCGTCGATTGTTGCGGTACCACCACCTTGCGTGCTTTGGTGTTGAGTGACGATTCTTTCCAGTATCCTTCATCCAGTTCCAATAGTCCATCTCATCATCTCCGGCAGCACTAAATCCCGTTGATCCCAGGTGAAACGAGATCGGCCTGGCCCAGACCGTGGCTAGCACAGAGGCGCATCTATTTCCTCGGATGCCGGCTGCAGGGCTCGTAAAGTCAATAGATCTCCGCAGATCCGCGCCCCAAGAGCAGAAAGAGCAAGAGTGCGAGAGGTGAAGACGGGGAGCTAGAGCAAAGGCGGGGAGATAATACGGGAGAGCATAGGACAGCATGATGAGAAACTTCGCTGGTCCGGGAAGGAGATCGCCAGTGTAACAGGCTGCGATCTTTAATCCTGGGCAGGCCCCGGTGATCCCAACGGTTGAAGTCCCTGGAGAGCAGGGCGAAAGTTATTCCCGCCGGCACCGTGCGGGTGGTGTGGCCAGCGGCATAGGAAGAAGGGGTGAGGAAAAAGGTGTGTGTCCACTGCGAGAAGGCGGCGAGGACAGTAAAAAATTCACGCATTCTTGGATAAATTGAGTGACAATCATTCAAGCCAGCCCGCCTCGCAAGGCTACACCGTCTTTGTTTGAACGGAAACAGCCCACGATGCAGGGTGCCACGCACTTCTCCCCTACGTGAAGAGCAATGCGTTGAATGCAGCCAGAGGTGGTGATGGGGGCATGGTGGCGGGACGCCGGAGCAGAGAGTCCCAGTAGACAACACCGTGCGGTACATACAGTAGCCTGTGCCCCGAGAGGGCGAACAAGTGTCTAAAAGACCTCCCAAGCAATCCGAGTGGTGCGGTGCGGAGATTGAAAAAGCCCGTCGGTGCGATGGCCGAGTGCTACGACCGATGGGTGCAGTAGGCCTAGTCCAGCCAGCATGAAGCACGCTGCTAGTTTATCGCCACCTCCATTTTCATCTAAAACGCACAGATACCACCACCACGGTAGTCTACTAGACTAGACGTCTTGTGATGGTTTGGGAAGCACCCCCGACTGGCTCGACAGAATGAGGGGGAAACCACCAAACCGCCATCTTTTCCCCTCCACCCCTTTTTCCTTTCCTCGCTGCGGCACGGAGAGACATCAAACCGTCACAGAAATGGTGGTGTAGAGAAGAATTGGCCTCTGCGCTGGGGAACGAGCTCCCCGGGCTCCACCTACCCGCCCGGTTCCGCTCTAGACACTCGGCAGATGCAGCATCGTGCAGTTACTGGTGCGCCCGTTCCCATTGCTTCTGCTTCTGCTGGGTGCTGAGTTGGAATCTTCTCTCTACTATTCGTCTACCACTTCTGCTTCTGTACGTACGTTTGTGGTTATCGACCCGTACGAGTGGCACTGGCAGCGAGCCCCTGCAGAAGGCCGTAACCTAACCTGTAACCACCATCCAGTTTCCGTGGTAGGTAACTGCATTTGTTGCTCTCTTATCTCTCTCTATTGTTTCTCCGCCTATACGGTATACGCCGGGCTAGCTTGGTGTGGCAGCGAGATATACACAGCCTACCGAGCACGTTGTGGCCTGCCATCCACTTAGAAGAGTATCCGAGCTGGATGGCTCTCTCGTACTCTATACGTGCCGAGGTAACAATTCGAAAAACAGAAAAACGAAATCTACTGTAACGTACTGCTTTGGGCTGATCTTACTGGTGGAGCACCAAAATCTCAAGAGCGCGGTGGTTCTGCTTCTCCCGTGTCACCGCTGCTTATCGAATTTATCCAGGCAGAGCTCGCGACTCGAACCCTCGCGGCCCGTGATTCCGGGCCCTCAATGGACCCTTATCGGATCGAGAATCGAGAGCAGTGACTTGTCAATTGCGGTATTTAATGAAAGAGCAAAGACGTCATGAAGAGGAGAAAACAAAGGGGGATCAAAGGGGTTTGTTTCGTTTCAGGAGATGCCGTACAACTGCATATCGGTACATCAGTATTCCCGCTGAATACCGCGCCCTAGGATCAACGACCACCCCCGCGTGATCCCGGAACCTCTGGCCTGGGTGGTGTGGAAGTTAATCAATATCCGTACGAGAAGAAGCAACGCTGTGACCTCAACGGCGTCTAGCAGGCATGGGCACCTCGGTGGGAAGTTGTACGTACTATCACTCCCATGAAAGAAAAAACCTGATTCGAATCCCTTCCCCGATACCTCCGCAGCAAAAAATAGCAAGTGATTCCTGGCCCGGTGATGTGAAAGGACGTCGGCACCGAGGTACCTGCTATTTACTCTGCCATCAATCCCGCCCCCCGTGCCTGTCCACGTAAGTACTACTCCATGTGTATCAATAACACCGCACTGTATGCTGTTTCTGTTGCTTGGGCAGGGTCTTCTCGCTCCGGGTTCAGCGGGCATTGCAACGTCGCCCTCGGATTTTACACCACCATTTCGGGCCGTAGAAAAAGCCGTCTTTCCCGGTTCATCATCTAAGTTCCGCAAGTGATTCGCTTCTAAATATTACTTCCGCCTTGAACGTCCACGGTAGTGAGCTGTGAGAGTTCGTAGCTACGATCTGGTTGCCTCGAACGGTAGGCACATGATTTCTTCTGCCTCAGGCGCCAAATTATCGATGCCTGGTGTTTTTGGAGCTCGTATAGATTGGTAGGAAAGCCAAAAGGTAGCTGCCTAAGAGAGACAAGCGCAAAAGCCAGGACCCCAGGTGTAGGGCAGTTAGTGCTCACTCTCCTTTGCCGTGAACAGGGGTAATGCTGAGGTGAGAATTAAAATGGGTCGGCAGTTGAAGAGAGGTACGAGCCATGATCTGACAAGTGGGTAGGGGGGTACAGTGGCAGCGAAGTACCCCCCCGGTCGCGCCATCCAGGGGCTGGGGGCGCTAAGGCTCGCTAGGACAAAGGTGGGCATGGCCAGGGATGCGTCTTCCCACGAGGCAAGCCTGCCGCATGAGTGGACCGAGAAGCGAACGGACAGATACGGCCGAATCTGGAGTTTGTGGATCGTTTTCTTGGCGCGGGTTCGGCTGCGGTGCTTGAGCGGACGGCTGCGGGAAGTGGGCGGTCGTCCATTGGGAGGGGAAGGAGGTTCTGGGAGAGCAGACGGGAGTCACGTTGAGTTCTTACGTATCTGCAGAACGATTTATCTCGAACTGGGTTGAACCAGCAGCAACGGGGACTCTTCTCATGTTCTCCTTGCAGCAAAAATTCCCCACCATCTACGTTATTTCGCCTTGCAAACGCTGGGAGAGTTATTTGCCGCAAATCTTGTAGAGAAGCATAGCTTTGGTAGGGTAACTACTGTTGACGGAGAAAAGAGTGATTTGCTGTGGTGCCTCAACTCAGCGATCCCATTGGCGGATGATTATGGACACGTCTGTACGTGATTGGGGGTTGAGATAGGACCAGTCACGTACAACTTTCAAAGGAATCTTCAAATGGGAGAACGGAAACGAAGAGCACTCGAACCATTACACAATCTTTTGCTCTTTGAGAATGAGGGTGTGGTGGGATTGCGCGTCCTTGGTTGGATCGTGGCTGAGGCTGCAGACTCCGCGTCTATCTTCTTGCTGTGTCCGGCGAGTTGGAGGCCGAGAACAGTAGTAATGTGACAGACGCCCATCTCTAAAAAAGCTTACGGCTGTCTACTCTCGGCACTATCGTCCGTAGTAAGAGGGAACACTTGCACATACGGGTGCGGATGGATACATGCAACGGTACAGAGCAAGCAGAATGATCGAGGGGGGAACAGAAGACGTTGGCGTTTCAGAGCTGGGTAAATTGATGTGCTGTACCGCGCCGAAGGGACAGCTAAAGAGCGCCGGCCCAGAGGAAGGGGGCCCGTCGCCGACGGACTGATCAATGACCTGTGAACTTTTTTTTAGACGCGGTTGGCAGACCATTACAAAGCCTACAGGGCCTAAGTTGGTCATGCCTAGTGCCTAGCAGCAGAGCACGCCCAAGCAATCAGAGGTGACTCTGGTGCTCTGAATATAGGTGTGTGTGTGTGTGTGTGACGGTGCTGCCAGCTCACGAAATTAGGCACACCACACCAAATCAGAGGCGATCCAGCCCTCGGTCTCTCTTGATAATGCGACGTCTTTGCTGCATGAGCATCCTTGAAAATTAAGGGGAGGGCCATCACACACTTGCACGTCCTCTTGGACTTGGACAAACCCGCTGCTGAAGGGCGAAGATCCTCCTCCCATCTCTGCCTCTGTTACAGCTGTCGCGCGGATCCGGCGAGCAAGAGTCATCGGGCAGCGAAAAACCCCGCATGGAGCACAGCGCGTATCTGGAAATAATGATTCTATTGATGGTATGACGGCTGTAATCGGCCAGCCGCACGCCTCATTGGCTTGGAGGGTTTGTAACGTTGTCTGAACGTGATCTGGATGCCGCTATTGGCCAGGAATACGAAGACATCAATGCCAGGTACCTCAGGCAGAAACGCCAACCAGCGCTGTCAGCCAACAGGAAGAAAGTGCGCTCGATTTCCTGCCTGCCCGTAGCCGTGACTATGCCGAAGATGGGCAGTTCATATCAAGGTCAGCCAACAGCTGCCAGGGGCATCTCGAGCGGCTGCATGGGGGCTTTGGCGAACAGAGGCCCCTGAACTACCCGTCACTCCAGCCTTACGATGGTGGAGAAAGGCTGGCCGTAAGGCTTTGGGAACGTCTGGGTGGCAAAAACGACGGTGACAGGGGCATTGTACAGTAGTCTGTAGGTCAGACGTAAAAGGCCCCATGTGGCCCTTGTGCAAACGTCCAGCCCCAAGCCCAGCCCCCGCTTAGACCACTGCCCAGGACAAAAATGGAATGCGAGTTAAATCTTCCCTTTTGGGTAATATGATGCTGACCAGTCCTGGCTGCCCTCCTTCGCCAAGGAACCCATCCCGGGGTATTGTATGCTCTGGCCCCCGGTAGTTGCACCGTCGGGCCTGGCGGCCGTCATCTTCCATGCCCCAGGATTCCAAAATTTCCTGTTTGGGGATGCACACCCCCTGCAACCGTCTCCCAGCCCCAAAAGAGCCGTGGGCATCCCTGGGCAGAGATCTCCCAGCATCCGCGCAATTCGTAAATGCACGAGTAGAGTCCCGGCGCGCGCTCTTGGGAGGGTTGCGTACCAGACACATGCACCTCCTGTGGCTTCTCAGGCAACGTCCCGGGTGCCTTATCCTGTCCATCCTTACCCTTCACAGGCTCCTGCGTACAGCAGATCTAGCTTTAGCGGTTTGGGAGAACCACAGTGCTGGAAACCCCCCCTTCCCTTTCCTCACCAGGCAGGCCGAGTAATCAAACCCTTGGTGCAGGGCAAAACTCGACACCTAATTATGGCTCTTTGGGGTGTTATGGAGAGTAATTTCACCTTCATTAACTTGAATCACTACGTCTGCCGGACGCAAAGCAGCACCCGCTTCTCGACTGTCTACATCCTTCTGGGCACGGGATTTCTGGAAGCACCACGCGCCTCCTCTGCGCAGTCGTACGACGCTGCTGGGGGCAGTGGTGTGGACAATTGCCCGCTTCCTGCCTCTCCAAACGGATCGAGCGGAGTTTGCGAGATAGGGCGTACACTGCTTTCCCTATCTGCTTCGTATCCAGGCCTTGTTTTACGCACAGCCCTCCTTGCTCCCCTAGAAGCACCGTCGTCATTGATTGACGTGCACATCAACGTTTTATGTAGCATCAGGGAGCCAAACGGTGAAAACGGGCGATGACGGCGGTGAGCTGCGACTTCCCCGCTATATCAGACCAGCGCACAGGCGGGGATGGCAAAAGAGCCCACACAGCTCCCCAAGCTTCGAACCTCCCGAGCCAATCCTCAAGCCAAGCGGCACTGATTACAGAGCTCAGCACCCAGCAATGGAAGGCCAGCCCTCTTTGTGCACACCTTATCATCAGCCTTATGCGCACTAGCCAAGCATCCATTGCACAGCTGGTTGCAACGGTAGAAGCCTGGAGGCGTAGGACGGCGGTGAGCTGTTGGTTGGCTGTCATAAATGCGGCGAGAAATCACTCTGGCAAGTGGCAGGTTGAGTTCGCCGAACACCCATTTGAGGTAAACATTTCGAGCGAGGCATGAACTGGCCCACCCGGGATTCGCACGGCAAACATCCACCGGGCGGCGGCGGCCTCGGATCGGGGACGATCAATGAAGGATCGAGGGCTTGTGTGGCAGGGAGATCTGGGAGCTCGTAAAACCGAAGCGCGCTGGCGGTGTTTCTTGCCATGGTCGTGTAGAGTCGCATCACAGGGTCACGCTAGGGATGGCAGGAAGTCGTCATTAAACGGATTTTGCAACCTGAGGGAACGATCCCTCCCTGGGCGCAGCGGGATGGACCCAAGCCCGCCGAGACTGGGCCTCTCCGTCATCTCTCACCAACACCACTACCACCACCACGATCACCACCACCAGCCCCCGACCCGGTCCCGCGACAGACAGGGCGAGAGTCTGCTACCGGGGGCGGCTTTTGCACTACCGTATTACTGTACCACGGTATCTAACTTAGTACTTGTCAAACTGTCCGTCAGCGGCCGCCGCCCGTTTGGCGAAGGTCCGCAAATAATGCCGCTTTCGGGTAGTATTACTGATCATTTTCCTCCTTCAGCGCCCATGAGATCTCGTCACTTAGCTGCCATTTCCTTCTGCAACAGTTTGGTCCGCCCCGATGATGCCTCAGTCTCCCCGGACTTCGCAGCGGAGACGGACCATCCTACCACTACACGACTGCTAAGGCCGTAAGAGCGGGTTTTTCTTTCAAAATAGCTCCGCAGGTGTACACGTAACACGCAGGGCTGCTTGCGGATGCGACGGATGGCAAGTCAAGACAACTGTGAGCTCAGTTAGTCCCCAAAAGATACCATCCAAGTCGGAGTTATTTTAAGGCCTCCCAGTCTGTTATTGCAGAGACAAATGCGACCTTAATTTGTTGCCGTGGAAGGCCCAAAGAACAAATGCAGAGTAAGTCCTTCGCATGTCTCCAAGCGCGCGGGGGGACTAGGCCTAATCAGTCCCTTGCTGAGAACGCATTGCGTGTACCTCCCGCCAAGGCGGATCAAGACTTCCTCCCACTTTAACGCACTGCGCACTCACTACACACTCTCTCCGCTTCACTAACTCTCAATACGCACAAAGTGCTTTCCTCTACAAGAGCATTCCAATTTTGGAAACGGTTTCACTGCTCTAGCGTAGCAGCATCTCTTCTGAGATTCATTGGATTGCTGGACTAATGCTCGGTGTATCTTGGTACCTAGCCTTACCTCATGGTTGCAGTTTAACCCACGCACTTTATCTGGTTCGTCCAACATTCCTTTCTTGGCAACATTTACAGCAAATTTCCAAAATAAATACACACTAATTTATCTTTTGCAAATACCGTTTTTTGTAAAGAAGGAATGAGGGATTCGGCACAACAAGGAGCCCCGTGTTGAGTGATACACTCCGGTAAACATCGGGTATCCCGTGGGCGTGTGTGGGCTGCTGCCCTCCCCCACCAGGGGGGGGAAAGGGTTGATGATTAGTGATAGCTTTGTCTTGACCCTTCTAATTATTTCCCATCCCCAGGAAGACCAATATTTTCGCAAAACGCCATGGTTGAAGTGTGATCGGGGGCCCGTTTCGCGCGCACGGTATTCCGTACGTACCCACTCCACCCACGTGCTCCGTGTGTCACCATTGGAAAATAAGGTCCGCAGCCTAAACCGCTTCGGGGTTATCCTGGCGATCCAATGAACATGCGGCATGTCAGGTACCGCAATGCAATCTTGGGGGCTTGACTAAGGAATTTGGAATCAGTCACCCAGGCTCTCCGCGGGCCCCTTTTTTTAGATGCGTGCTTTGAACAGAAATCCAGCATTCCCGTTTGTTGGTCGAAACGACGCATATTTCCATGCGAGTCTCCCTGGGACTACTGCGTGCCAATTCTTAAATCCAGGCAGGGTTGGTCAAGTTAACTTCTGCTGTAGAGCCAAATATTATTAACCGGTTACGTACTAAATGGCCGAAGCCAAATGTTCGCGGAGTTCGGGAGCTGAGACGCACGCCCTTCGGAAGTCCCAAATTCTGGTACCGTGTCTCGCTCAATTTCCGGTCTCGTGCTATCTTTCCTTCAATTCGGGCTTTTCCAATGGTTTTGTACGCTACATGTATCCGCTGTGCGGGAGGTTTACCAAAGATAAAAACTGCTATAACGAATTGAGAAAACTTGTACCCAAAAAAAGGAAGAGCTCTCGTTTGTTATCTGCGCATGAGCTCCGAAATGTAGTATCAGCGAGTAACTTTCCGGAAATAACTGACCTTCCTATTTCCACTATAAGACAAAAGATAGCTCGTCGGACTGCGACGGACGCTACCGTAGCGCGCGTAGACTAGTACTAAGGTGAGGCCAAAGCGACCGAAAACTCCCTTGGTTGGGGTCCAGATCTGGATCCGCCGGCCCCCTTCGTTAAGGCTGTCGTATACGAGATATACGGTTGCAAGGTGGATATTCCTCGGTGGATATTTCTTGATGCCTTGGAGATGGGTCCCTTGGGATAGACTATGTCTTAAAAACATGAGACGGCGGATCTCTTTAGTGGACAACCAAAGGCTTCACGGCATATGGCAAATTTTGGCGCCAAGGAGAGAGTCCCGGATCCGTGCCACTCCTTTAATGGAAACAAGGATCTGACAACTTCTATTGGATGGGTCCATACGTGCGAATAGCTCCGCTCAGAGATTGACTATTTTTGTACCAAATCCCGATAACTTACCAATAGTTCACTTACCATATTACATTGATCAGAGTCCTATCTCATGATACATCGTCCGATACCCAATGGTTCCAACGTGCAGCCCAGTCACTCCACATATCACAACCACAGCGACAATAGGTACCGAGGCTTCACTCAGCTAAGGGTGTGTTGCTTATTGCTGACCTCTGTGTTACCTCACCATTTCAGCCCCGTTGGTGTGTTATCGGCATGTGTTGAAGGGCTTACGAAAGCTTCTTCAAGCCAAGCGACCTATCAGTGGAATCTAGATCAACCAGGACCACGAGGCAAAAAAGCCATGACAGACAGGGGTACTGCATGGCCGTTGCGTTCGCTCCCGCCCTTTTCACGGAGGTATGCTTCCTTTTGTACACGCACCAGCCATTGCGGGTGTTCGTCCAGGTTGGGGAAACTTTGCATCTTCGACAGAATAGTACACTGCTCCGATGCGGAGAGAACTCTGCGTGAGAACTCTAAACTCTAAGTTAGCAAGTGATGATATTGTACGTGAAAGACACTTGCGGGAATGAGTAAGAAGGTTGTGAAGACCCATTCTGGAGGAGAAGACACTGTTTCTTCGAAGACCCCTATGGAGACGACCGGGCGGGCGAGGATTAGGAAGGAAATCTCGTAGTGCTGCACTGCTCGTTCCGTCTTCGGAGTTTTGCACCCTAATTTACCCCCGAAGATGATTTGATGACCTGGGTAAATTATTGTCCACAGCCTGGCCTGGCCAGGGAACGCTGGTTCCGATTCTGAGATCCGGGTGTGGCCAAGGACTGATCTTCTGTAGCGAAACAGGGGGGAAGCAGAAGCTCGCCAACAGGCAACGTCCCTCGAAGCTCAAACTCCCTCAACTAAAAAAATGCTCCGTCGCGGGTCGTCCGGCGTAAAATGATAGTGACCGTTTCCTAGGGAAAAAAGCAAATTTGCTGGATTATTGTGGTCCTGCACCTATTGGAATCAAGATCACATCTGCAATATCCTAGCGTCTCCGCGGGAACTACAGTTGATCGTCAACGCTAAGTCACGAGATTGCTCGTGGATAGTTTCGGTGACAGACCCAAATAGGTAAACGCGTGGAATCTTGGTTCACGATCGTCACAGCAATAGACGCGGTCAAGCCTTTTTTTCTGCAGCGTCTCGCATATCGTGTTGCAATAAAACACCAACATCGCAAGGTAGGGACGCATAAGGTTCCATAACCACGTCTCCCTTGTGCAGATAATCTCCCTGAAACTCTCTGTTGAGGATGCCGTTCAAGCGTGCTGACACGGCCTTTCAACAACTGTTCTTCCGCGGGAGTGGCTTGCCGAGGTGCCTCAGGGGGGCCAGAACGGCACGGTGCCATGATCACGCCGGAGCGCTTCTCTACCCGCGGTGTACGGCACAACTTCGCTATCGACGTTCCTCAGCAGATGCCGCGCAGGCCTGTGCGCACCTGACAGTCTGGACAGTCTCGTGAAGGCAAAATGAGTGGAGAGAGATAGAGGCAAACCTCGACAGGTGGTGTGTGGGACGCGTCCAAAGTATTCCCTGTTCAGAGAGGTGGTTGGTTAGTTATAGATAGTTTTGGCCCTCCTGATGGGCCATGGCCGACCTCCAGCACTGCCTGGTTGTCCGTCTGGTGCTGTCCTAGCATCCTGAGCCGGGTCACTCATCAGACATAAAAATACCTACGGCCTTACCAAGCAGGCACTCCGCGGGAGGGTACTCAAGATGTCAGGCCCGCCCAAGCATACCCTCGCGCTTGACTAGCCGCGAGCCAAGGGGGGCTAAGCCGTTACCCTTCCGGCCTATCAGGCTCCTGATGGGATTCCAAAGATTCGCCGCCGGAGTTGGGGACGATTTGGAAACTGATGGACTAGTAGAGACGATCCCAAGTTGTCTTCAAGGATACCTGCGCCTTGCTGTCACCTCGCTGGCAACATGACAGGCCACTTGCGATTGGGAAATAATCGCGACGGCTTCACACCCGCGGCGATTGCCACGGACCACGAGACGCCCTGCGACAAGAGACGGATGGCGGACCCGCGGGCGATTGGACCGTATTCGAGAAATGAGGTGCTGAGCTAAGACCCAGGCTGTCAAGCAACTGTGTGGAGAGGGGACTCAGTACGGTAGTCCCTTAGCATCTGCCTCCTGATCATAAGGCTGGCGAGTCTGACTGCACCGCTAAATGTCACTGCCGTACGAGCTTCCTGCTTACTGCTTGGAGCCAGCGACACTTTCCCTTCCGGGCAAGCCTGATGCAGCTGCGGATCGCAACTGGCCCTCGTAGCTGCACTGCGGCTGTACTCCCGCGCCGGAGCTGTGACTCGTAGCTGGCCATTATCTCTCCGGACACATGCCAGACTGGTACCTAGTGCCATGAGCGACACTTGTGTAACGTGTGGATGCGCTTCTAGACCACAGCTCCTGAAGCTGATCCCCCATCGTTGAGGGTGATGATCGGGGAGCTGTTTGTGCCTGCGTGCCTGCGTGCCTGGCACGCGGTGAGCTGCCTGTGGTTTGGAATGTGTGAGGTCAGCCCCAGCTGTGCCCGGCAGAGCTCCCGAGATTCCTCACCCGAGACTGCTGGCATAGCTCATCTGCGTAGGGGAGCTCAGGTGCTGGGAGCTGTTCTTGGNTGCGTGCTTCTGGTTGCGGGAGTGAGATTCCGTCTCTCGCGAGTGCTGGCGGCGAGGCCGTTGATCCGTCGCCCAGCGCATGCCGAAAGCAGAGCTCGGGGCCACGACCGAGCCAGGCCGAGCCGGGCAGCCCGCGAAGCCGAGAATTGGGCACTGGGGACGAAGCAGCGACGAGCCAGGCAAGACTGTCATGGTGGAGCTCAGTGTTACTGGAGACGTTAGCAGTGTGTTGGTGGTGGGAAGACCGCCCCATGAGGGAGACAAGCTACGTAGGGCTGATAATTTCCCCAAGGGCTAGCAGTGGCCCGTCGCACTACGACGCTTCGGGGAATGGCTCGTAAAAGCTATCGGTCCTACCTAGGAGGCGTGCGTCCGCCATGCATCGAGTCGCATTTGCTGGGTGTCGTGGTGAAGGCTTCAGAGCCACGAGAACTTGTGAGGGGAGTGGCAGAAGGGACTGCTTGGGGGCTGAAGTATCACGCAGTTTGGCGGAGGCTGCGGAAAGGCGCGAACAGTCACTCTCTGGCCAATGGTCTGGCGGGGATGCGGTAGTGGTGGCTGGGGTGGTGCAAGAAGGCCTCCCCGACTTCACCGACGTCCATCCCGCCAGATTTCTGGAGGAAACGAGCAATCCTGCATGATGATTGGTCAAATGGGGTACTGCAGGGGTGAAAGTCGCGGTATGCAGCGACGAACACGCGGTCTGGTGTAGGTGAATGCGAGAGTGGGAGGAGCGCACTACAGACACGTGTGGCTGCAGCCCCAGAGGGGTTAGTCCTACGTCGCTGGGTGCCACACAGCCGTAGCGTGGCACTGACCCTGCGGTTCAACGGTACTTGGCCTTATCCCCTGGTCTTGGCCTGGCTGGACGATCATGGAGTGTTAGGCGAAGCCGACCGGGGTGCTCGCCAGCAGCCGGCTTACCAATCTGCATGGCAAAAATAAACATATGACCAAGCACCGCTACACTCGCGCTTCTGGAATCACAGAGCCAATCATCGCCGGTCCCTGCGTTCGATGGCTGTAGGACCCCGCCGGCCGCCAGCAAAAGCCATGGTCGCACAACGTTCTTGGCCCAACTTTGCCATGTGAATTAATGTCCGTTAATTTACCCAGGAAGATCGCGACGTCAAAGTAATCAAATCACTAAAATCAGGCACCACCGCACCATGACACCTTACTCTGGCTAGAACCAACAATCTGAAGGGTAAAATGAACGACGAGAAATTGGGAATCAGGGGCTGATGCAAAAATTGTCATCCATCAAATCTCCCTTGCCGGGATGCCCTTCAGCCTTTCTCCAAGACCTCGCGGGCCGCATGAGCCTGAGCATTTCGTCTTACGGATCGATGCCTTAATACCTCCTCAAGTTGAAACTATTCTGGACTCGCGGCATGATGCCGCGGGCCCAGGATCGCCATTACGAACAACAAAACAGTGCTCCAGAACGAAGAAATGATTTGCGGGGTTGCTCAGGTCTAATCTCATATCCTAGAGAATCATCTGTGCACTTTGTTATTTGAGTTTTTCGTGTGGATGTATTCTCTGCCGGTCTGTATCTACGTCACATGTGTCTGCGTGAAACGTTTTATGTGCCTTATGTGCCTTACCTGCCTCATATTCCTCCTCCGTCTCATGTCCCTGTCACTCAGGCAGGAAGTATTTGAATTCCACGTCTTGGCAACACCACCACCAGCATTGATTTGAGATCGGTTCCCTGCCGCCACCGCCGTTACTGCGTGGTTCGAAAAGGGGCCACGGTGATTCCAAAGATGCTTGTGCTTGCCTTATGAGGTACGAGATAATGATCCATCCCTACCTCTCTGCCGTCCCCCTTTGTATAACGCTCGCGGCCAACCAGCTTGCCGAGGCCGGCTTCTCGAATCTCATCTCACACATTCTATGCCGTCGGACTGACCCGTGCTGTGGTTGACACCCCTCGCTGTCATCAATCATCCTGCGATCTGAAGGCAGCCAGCAGGCCAGGGGTATCCCACAGTTCGTCGAGCCGATGGCAATGCGCCGGTCTGATTGCTCAGAGCTACGAAGTCACGTCGCAAGCAAGCGACCGTTAGGGAAATCTAGCGTACTCTAAACGCCCCTTTCCCTACACGGTCAACGATCACAGGAGAGCCGTGCTGCGCTACTCTGATTGGCGTTTTCTCGGTACACACAGGGTGATTCCCGCTGCAGATGTGTAAATTGAAGTACCTGTGTACCGCGGCCGTCGCTTGCATCGCTACCCAGCCGCTGAGCATCAGATGTGCCTGCGAGAAAGCTCTAGCATTGTTCCCAATGCTCTCCAGAGGGTATGCGCATTGATAGGGTGAGTTACCAAAAACCAGAGAGACGGGTGTTCCGGCGTGCTTCCTCGTCCTGCAATCACTCCTTCGTTGGTGTTTGAGGAGCACGGCGCATCCGCTGGGAATGCTAAGCAGCATCGAAGGCACACAGCTCCCTCGCTGGGCCACCCCGTGATACCATTAATAAACTGGACTCCAATTCAGATATCCTGGGGGCCGTTTTCCTAGGGAGGGTGTACCTCGCCGACCACGCAAATAGATTTCGCATGGGAAAAGGGCCGCGAAGCCCCCAGCTACTATCTGGAAGGGATTGAACAATGCGTACAATAATGGCGAGGTGCTGGTTCCTACGATGATCCAAGCAGAGTGTCCTGCCCTACCATTGCCCCAAGGCGGCTTAGCGGCGATCTATTCGTGGTAGCATCGCTGCAAACCGTTGAGCGACCATGGTAGGCTTAGCAGCTTCTATAATTGTCACTAATTAGCAGCATATCTCCCAGCTTAGCGCCTGTTTAGCCTCGCTCAATTCCATGCTAACTGCGGCCGAGCGCTTCTGCCCAGTTTGCCCCAACAATCCCCGCCCCCTGTACTCCTGCTTGCCCCAGTGCCCTGGCCGGCATGCATGGTGGCCTGGCTCCAGCAGGCGTGGCAGGCCATCAAGCCCCTAGGCCCGTGGCTTGCAGCGGTGGCTTCGAGACGCCGTTTTCTTCACACTGCAATGTAAAGGACTAGGGCATGCACTAGTGCAGAGCATGGGCACCCAGGATTGCTGCTCGAGCAAGGGTGCGGAGGTCAAGCTGAACACTGGAGTGCGGCAGGGGTCCGGAGCACATGGTTGTATCTATCCGCGACCGTACTTGTATTTATACTCTCATGAAGCCCAATGGATACAGACTCCATCTTCACCAAGAGAACCATCCTTCTTCCACAAGTCCAAAGTCTTCAAGTCTTTTGGAAGTCCTTTGTCACTCGCATTACTCATTCATCTTCAGACTTCGGTCTCTCATTTCACAATGTCTCGACACTCATACTCATACTCAACGACTCCGGCCACCACCAGACACTTATCGGCGCACGGCACCAGCAGTGCTTTCTCCAGCTCTGCCAATCCTGATGAGGACTGGACCAAGATTTCCGATCTCGCGGAGCGGAGGAGGATCCAAAACAGAATTGCCCAGCGCAATTATCGTGAGTAACCCGACTTTTGCGCTTCTCGCTTCCCGAGAACCCCACCACTAACCGACCGCGATTGCAGGCAAGAAGCTCAAGAGACGTTTGGAAGATCTGGAGAGACGAGCCGGCTCATCATCAGCATCTCCACCACAGATGCACGCTCAAATCAACCAGGGACATCTACCAGCGCACCAAGTCCAGCAGCAGCAGCCACAGGAGAGACCAGTAGAGCAAATCCACCACCAGTACAAGCGAGCACCAGAAGTCGTACAACCCAGACAAGTTTCACCAAGACTCATGCCAACTCAGTACACACCACCATTGCAACACGAGGACGACATGATGTTCAGCCAGGGATTTGACCGAGACGGCTCCAGAACACCACCAATGTTCACCTATCACACCTACCCAGCACCCGAAGACATCGTCTACCCGGCATACCCACACACCCAGCAATATCGGCCCATGCCCGAGCGACAGGATAGCTACGGTGACTACCTCGCACAAATTCCCGTCACTCTACCATCCATGATGCAGTTCACCGACTCCGTCAAGCGAGAAGGCGAGGACACCATGAGTCCCTTCAACATGTCCTACCACGCTGTCGCTGGCATCGATATCCATGCTCCAACACACGGGTACGACGATTCAAACCCTCATGTAAGTCGACCCCGGAGAATATGACAAATCATTTTCCTATCTTCCGAGTCAACATGTCCTGACTGAAGGTCCTGTACAGACTCCACCTCTTTCACACTCGTACGAGCACTCTACCAACTGCTCCGAGTCCGGCTACCCATACCCAACCACGCCCTTATCGATGCCTCCATCACCTCCGTTGATGACGCATTTATAGAAGGCGCGTGCTGTTATGTTCTGGGCGGTTTATTGGGTTTCAAAAAGAATCTTTTTCATGTAATGCAAAGGTATGGCTTTGTCCAGCCTTGTATGTAGGGGATTTTAAAAAAATGCTCCTCTTCATTGTGGGATATGTCTTTGGGAAGAACTTCATTTTTTATTCCGCAGAGAGTTCGAAGTGCTCGACACTCATTCTGAGGGGATGTACCGGGTCTGGGCTTCTGGTGTAGCTAGCAATATTTGGCTTGGTCTCGGGTTTTGAGCTCACGTTTTATCATGTTCTTTTACGGATATCTTTGGGAATTGTTCAGGTTTAAAGATCGGGTTTGGCAAGCGCGGGCAGCATGGTGTTGGATTCTTTCTCAAGTAACTTCATATCAATATATACCTGTGAAGATTATACAAATATGGTTTTACAGCCTTCTGATTGTGAGCTCGATCCAGTTTACAGTGCAATGGCCACTCTGCGAGTCTTTCCTTGAGCGCCAACTGTGATCGGTAGTACTGCTGCTATACACCCGCCCAACTGAGTACGTCTTCCCCAGCCTCAGAGACGTCGCGTCTCCCACCGGTATTGCATAAGCAGCGAGCTCCCCCAGCTCCGGGTACCGTACCCTCCACCTTCTCGTGGGAGCCCGCTGTTTGACAAATACTGATAGAACCTCACCTCGGGTTCTCACTAAGCAGCGCGGAAAGCCAGCGCAGAAACACCAAGTCGACGCGAACGCCGATGGAGCCAAGAAAAGCCAGAGACCATTTTCCCAGGGTCTCGAATTTCCAATTTGCAATTGCCGCTGGCCGAGCCCGAACCCTGCCACCGAAAAGAAGGAAAAAAAAGTGTCATACGGACAGCCCTGCTGTAAGGAAGCGAAGAGCACATTTTCCTTGGGAGCTTGCTTTCCCCCGTCATACCCGTCGGGGCAACAAAGAAAGTAAAAAACGCCCCGCCGATCGTATGTCCGTTACGTATCACAGCAAAACTGTATGTCAAAAGGCGTGGAAATACCGGCGTTTGGGTTGTAGTGTGACCATATCGCGTAGTTGTCCGAGGCTTCCGTGCCACCACCACTCGCCGCCGCTACCTGCTTTACATGGGCAATTCAATCTCTCTCTTTCTGCGCCTCCCAAGACCCCAACGGAGATAGGTAGATCTGGGGGAGCGCGGGCCAACTTTGGAAGTGACGATAGATGGAACTTTCGGCGTTAGGCTTCGTTATCCGGTTTTCGTTACCCGGTATCCGTGAATCCATGGCCGGAACCCCGAGAAATGATGATCCATTCATGTCTACTAGTCCAAGATCGGTATACAAGTGGTTGAAAGGTCATTCTTACTACTACTATTATTATATTACGGCATTCTCGGAAAACTAACCAGGAAAAAGGTCCAAGGAGATATGCCCAAACCGTACGTAGATAACGAACCAGGTTGATCCCATATTCAAGGCTACTGGATCACAAGGGGGCTCAGTACTGTAACTAAACAGGGAGTATAGGGTCTTGGGAGGTTTCAGGAATGTACGTGTATCCTCGAGGCACGGTGTCAAATCTCGTACAAAACCGGGTCCAAAAAAGGAGAACAAAGGGGTCTCTGTGATCGGTTTTGAGTCAAGGTTTGGCGCGTGTCCAGGGCACGGCCGTACCCAGCGGTTCGACAATGGATCACAGCTTGTGGAGACCCCTATCAGACCAAGAGCCGGTGGATGAGGGAGTAAGACGAGACGCGCGCTCGGCACTGGGCAAAGCGACCCATCCGCATTCCATCGGGGCGGTGTTGGCTCCTTCCCGTGTGTAGACGCGCTTGTCGGATGAACTCTGACACCGACTCTTGGTCGGGGCCGTGAGAAGTCTTTTCCAACCTCATTGCACCGAGGCGCACTCACCACGGCTATTTGTCAAGACATGAGGGAGTTGTGGCAGTTATTGTGTAGGTGGTTTACGGCACCGCCATGCTGTATGGCCCTCGGCTGCCTATAGCTTGTCCTAGACCAGCGTGCAATGGGCCCCGCGAGCGAGCCTGTGGCAATGGCTGGCCAGCCTGGAGTAGGCAGGCTGCGCCCATCAGTATTCTCCCCACAGACACTAGAATCATCCAGTACCGTGCAACAAGTAAGTTCCACGCCATTCACTTCCTCCGGGAGAATTGGCCCTCGCCGCGCCCCCGGGCGGCAATTATCTCAGGTCAATTGTTTTCAATGGACTTGGCATTAATGGCGTTGATATTGCTAAGTTCTGTCACAGGAGAGGGCCATGCTGAATGCGCAATCTGTCCACAATGGTTACGGCGACAGCGCTCGCGTTCCTGTTGGTGTACCCGTAGGATTTGACTGCAGTGGCGCCCAGTTGGGTTCTTGGTCTGCCCTACACGCGCTATGGATGGGCCTGCTTCTTCGGTCGATTCTCTACGTACACTAAAGCAGTGGTGACGAGACCGCCGAGTCCACTGCTTGGAACTTCAGCCTTAAGACTTCAGCCGTACGACCCTGCATTTTTGCCAATTCTCATGGCAGAATGAATACGGACCCGAAATTCACGAACCGTATGTAAGAGCTCGGCTGCGTGATCGAGGCTTTCCTGTCACTTAGCTCGTCAATGCTGTGGCACGAATGCTTCTGGATAAGAGGTAATATTGCGTGCTGCAACGCTGTGTTAAGGACAAGGTTGCACGTATGGGGTGGGAGGAGGGAGATCGCGATGCTCATTGCACACGGCCATCAAAGACTCCACTGCAGATCCTCCAAGCAAAACAGGTGGCTTCAGCTGATGGTTTACATGAAGCTCTTTGAGCGTTGGAAGGGATTAATTGATTCCATTCACGACACTTTGACGAAAGCATTTCCAATAATGCAGATCTTGCAGCGCCGGAATGCTGCATGGCGGCACCCTCTTCAATGCCCCGACCTTTTCGTAAAATCCTCATCGCACTGTTTCAAAGAGCACCAACTGAAAGCCACGAGCACACAGGATGGGACACGAGGCCGACCAAAGGAGGAGATCGTACCACTATGGTGGCCTGCATTTCCCCTCCCAAAAGGTGCCTCGAAACGCAGCCTTGGAACGCAGCACTTTGCCCAGTCCATGTTACCTCTACGATGGGAAACGCCGAGGGGCATTCGCGCCGCACACACACTGCCTTCCACGTAAAGTCCCACAGCAGTCCATTGCCCAAATGGGATTTCTATTAAGGCACAAGAGATTTCGTGGCACTGCCTCCTGCGTGCGTAAAAGCTACGCGATTCGCCTAGGCCAGAGGGCCAATACCTTAAATTAACTGCCAACCAAAGAGATTTCTGGGCGTGCGCGAAAAATGCGCTCCTTCCAGATCGAACCACCTCGCCGCCATGAGCAGAGAGCCAATCCCCATCGCCCAGCCCCATATCGCCGCTGCTAAGGTGATGCCTATGAGATACAGTACCTCCATGCCGTATGGATTGCCGCCTTGGGAGATTTGTAGCGAGGAATCAAAGCTGTCATTTACCCTGTCTCGAGACCCTTCGACCGCCTCCGCACCCGAGTCATGGAAGGGACACTGACGGGCGTCACAAACCAGCGACTTCCTCTTTGAAGGCCTTCAGCCCCGATGCAACGTCCGCTCGTTCATCGTCTTACTTGCTGGCGACTTGCGTGTGTGGGTGGGAGGGTTGGTGAAGGAGCTCGAATGGGCGGGCTTTCGGCGGCCCCAAAGTCGGTGCCGCATCGCTGTCGCAACCGCGTAGGGAGGGCTTTCGGCCGAAACGCAACGCAGCGCAGCACAACGCATATCTCCTTCCTGCTTCCGTGCATGCTTCTCGGCGCGTGTCTTCGGATGGAGACAGCCCACCTGGATGCTGGTGGTGCTGGTGGTGCTGGAGCTCCAAGCCCCTCCTCGTCCTCCTCTCCATCGCTCACTCTTGCGCCCTATGCACCTCTGCCTGGCCGGCTGCATGGGCAGACTCACCGTGACTGCTAATTAGGTGGGCAGCACCTGCACCGGCCTCCATTGGATGGGGACTCCGAAGGCTAGTTCATGCGCTGGCTGCTCACCAAGAAGCTTGGCCAGACTCGTAACCCCACCAGGCCAATGGAGATGACGGCCCCGGGGCCTGGAGGTTGAAGCTTAAAAGTCGCTGAGACCGAGTACCTGACACCTACGCGATGTCGTCAGCCCGCAGTCCGGATCCGTCCCTGGGTGGTGGTCGTGAATCGGGCACGTGCGAAGAATGGGATGGTTGGATCCATTATTCGAGAAGCCCATGGGTTGGTCTCACGCAGTGCGTCGCCTCCATGCGAGTGTGCGAGTGTGTGTCGCCCGTAACGGCTTCGCGGTGCCTGTCTCTGGCACTTTTTCTAGGCCTTCCATAGGGCAGACCCCACCCCGGCGATCTGCGGTTCACCATCACTGGGACGTTATCCATATGCCCCATTCCAGCAATTCCACCGTGGTTGACTCCGCCGGAAAACTATGGTACACTAACTCTTGTGCTGCATCAGTATCACCTATCACCGGACTGGAGCGCGCTTTCATAAGTGGTGGAAGGCGAAGGGATTACTACGCGGTCCGGCAAGATCAGGGAAAAATATCCCCCCAGAGCCAGGTACAAGTACACCGAACGAAACAGCGTTTTCCCGAATCGGACCCCGCGGAGCCGCACACAATCAACTTGGTCTTCGACACCCTCCAACATACCACCTGCCACGGACAATGATGACAATGCAGATGCATCATACGGCCTCTGAAGCTGTGAAATGTTCAGACCTGGTTCTCCAGAGTCGAGAAGACTCGGCATCATTTTCTCTCTCTCTCAAGGTGCTTCAAGTCTGATGACCCGCATATGCTGATCAAGACTGATATCACTAAGCTCAAAAGAGCCGATCCCTTCGCTGGAACTCTCGCTGATATCCTCCAACTCTTTTCTCGGCCTCAGAAATCGCCTGGAACGGCGGATGGACCTGGATACTCAATGTAACTCACTTATGGCATCGCAGTTCTCTGCCTTGCAATAACGAAACCCTCGAGGAAACCGACCTTGGTGGACCACCATTTTCCCGAAGGTGTTGGTATTGCTTTGAGTGGCGAATTAATCCCACTGAGCTTGGTTTCTCTAGTCGGAAACAGGACGTGGCAGATCAGGGTGTGCCCCGGGAAGGTAGGTTGCAACTGGAATTTCAACAATATTAGGAATGGGATCCGAAATGGTTACTTGTCAATGATGTGGGTGTGTGTGCAAACTCTAGCACCTAGGTACAGCACCTAGAGAGAAATTTATTCTTGGCCAGCCGGGTGAGTTTTTGCTGTGACTGATTCTTCTCACTGACCTGCTATTTCTTGCAATCATGTTGAAAGACGCCCCAATTCCCTGGTATCTTTCATGGACAGATCATCAGCCTCTTTTACGGCTCTAAATCGTGTCAGATCCCGGGGAATTTCACATTCAAATCTACGAACCATAGCCCAAAAGGAGTGGCGGCCGAACTACTTCTAGAATTGAGAATGCTCCACGACATGATATCCTTGATATATGGTTGAAAGATATTATGGAATGTTGGACTGAATTTGTTTCTTGAATATCAGGCGTAGGGGTTGCTCCTTTCTTAACAAGCTCAGTTTGCATATATTTATTTTGGGTGGATTGGCAGAAGAGGTAGCTTTCGTAGATTGCTCTGCAATAGTTTGTATAGAAAGAAAATAATACGAGCTCATTCGCCAGATTAAGTAGCTTGAAACTGTTAATGTGAACCTTGAGAAGCTCATCAACTCAAGGCATCTCCTTGCTTTGAGGGGATCCGGCAGCTCTCTCTCTACGCTGTACTGTAACTCTTCATGAGTTCCTAGAATGTAATACCCTCTTGCCCTCCACTGTGAAAGTACCAAACTAACTTTTATGCCCATTTTCAATTCCATCATGGTGAAGATAGTCACGGCTGCCACTACAATTACAAGCACCAACAAGAGCAACCCTTTCTGTAGATTGTTAGGAATCAGTATCACTTTGAAATTCCAACACAACTCGAGATACGCTACCCAGGTTTTTCTCTCATATCATTTTCTCCATTTTCAATCTTGTTGATGGAGACTGATCTTCACTTGGCTAAAGCTGAACGGTTCCATTCTCTTTGTGTACCACGGACAAGACATACAGTTTATATGCAATGTGTAAGGTAGTTTCAGGGGCATTGGCTAATATGTTTGTACTCTCCCTATGCTGCTGTAGCTTGGGAGCTCTTAAGAAANTCACATCGATGTCATTTTCGAAAGGTACTAGGTGTTGCTTCACGATACTGTCAATAATCGGGGCATATTAAGAGGTTTGCACAGAAGGTTGTGTGGATTGATCTGCAATTCCTACTCGATCAATATAAAAACCACAGCTCAAAAGGTATTTTGCTACCGCCTGCTATCGCTCTCAGAAGTAATACCATCATTGTAAATTAAANATAGAGTAGAAGAACAATTGATCCTGCACTCCACCGCTGCATGACCGACTATGAACAGTTTCAATGTGATATTGAGCCCATTCATTCAATCCTTGGGTAAAGCGAATCCATTTATTCCTCACCCTCAACTGGGACCTCCTCCTCGTACTCCTCCTCGCCCTCAGAGATGGAGGCATCCTGGTATTGCTGATACTCAGAGACGAGATCGTTCATGTTGGACTCGGCCTCAGTGAACTCCATCTCGTCCATACCCTCACCAGTGTACCAATGCAAGAAAGCCTTGCGACGGAACATGGCAGTGAACTGGTCACCGACACGCTTGAAGAGCTCCTGAATGGAAGTGGAGTTTCCGACGAAAGTAGATGACATCTTAAGACCACGTGGAGGAATGGAGCAGAGAGCAGTCTGCACGTTGTTGGGAATCCACTCAACGAAGTAAGAAGAGTTCTTGTTCTGGACGTTGCGCATCTGGTCCTCAACCTCCTTCATGGAGACCTTACCACGGAAGATCGCAGAGCAAGTGAGGTAGCGACCGTTGCGGAAATCGGAAGCAGCCATCATGTTCTTGGGGTCGTACATCTGTTGAGTCAACTCTGGGACGGTAACAGCACGGAAAGAGTAAGCGCCACGGCTGGTGAGAGGAGCAAAGCCGACCATGAAGAAGTGGAGACGGGGGAAGGGAACCATGTTGACTGCCAACTTGCGGAGATCGGAGTTGAGCTGGCCTGGGAAACGGAGGCAGGTGGTGATGCCAGACATGACAGCAGAGACCAAGTGGTTAAGATCTCCGTAGGAGGGGTTGGACAGCTTGAGGGTTCTCATGCAGATATCGTAGAGAGCCTCGTTGTCGATACAGAAGGTCTCATCGGAGTTCTCGACCAACTGGTGGACGGAGAGAGTGGCGTTATAGGGCTCGACAACGGTGTCAGAGACCTTGGGAGATGGGACAACGGAGAAGGTGGCCATCATGCGGTCGGGGAACTCCTCACGGATCTTGGAGATCAAAAGGGTACCCATACCGGCACCAGTTCCACCACCGAGAGAGTGGGTGATTTGGAAACCCTGAAGGCAGTCACATCCTTCAGCCTCACGACGGACAACATCGAGAACTTGGTCAACAAGCTCAGCACCCTCAGTGTAATGTCCCTTAGCCCAGTTGTTACCAGCGCCAGATTGGCCGAAAACAAAGTTGTCTGGGCGGAAAAGCTGACCGAATGGTCCAGCGCGGACAGCATCCATGGTACCTGGCTCCAAATCGACCAGGACTGCACGAGGAACATACTTGTTTCCAGATGCCTAGGTTTGTCAGGTCTAGCATGTTATATTTGAACTGGAGGTTACTCACCTCGTTGAAGTAGACATTCATGCGCTCGAGCTGGAGGTCGGAGGTACCATTGTAGCTAGTAACACACGTCAGAGGACAATGTCCAAGCTTGTATTTCGCGTCTAGAGGGATTACTTACACACCAGAACCATCAAGACCGTGTTCGCCTGAGATGGTTTGCCTGTTTGAATTTGTCAGTATTGCTGTTGCACCTCATGTTGCCTAGGGGATAACAACCAGAAGGCAGCACCAATTTGGTTACCCTATTACATATCAGTAGGAGCATGGACAGATAAGATTCGATGTTACTTACACATTGGCCGGTCTGGAGGTGGACCTATTCATGTTGAGAAGCTCTGGTTAGCTATGTCTCCTTTTGTGGAAGCCTTAGTGGGGTAGGTCAGGGGTGACAGCAGACGCGTCGTGATGATGGTGCATAATGCAGAGGTCCTATAGATGAGAGACTTACGATTTCACGCATATTGAAGTCGAGTAGGTTGCAAAGTTGGGAGAGGTGCTTGAGTTTTGGGGGGTTTGAGGATGTTAAAAGGAAGACGGTGGACCCTTTGTCGAGGTTGATGTTTGTTGTCAAGCGGTGTGGACTTTGGGAATAGGAAACAGCCGTTCGCTTAGTGCTTTTAGCGCGAATATGCAGGTCCAGCCAATGGTTTGCCTCCGCGACAAACAACGGCAGCGGGGCCAACATCACCGCCGCATCGCAGATATCCAAACTATTATTTTGCCGCTTACCGCAGTCGAGCATTCCTTAGCAGCAACCTCAGAGTCGGCCAGTTCCGACATTCCGAAGCTATGGATGCAGAGATAAGAACCGTGATTCCTAATATTGACCCTGTTGTTTCAGAGTACTCCGTGGGCTATCTCAATCATGCGTCAACTCTATATATTCCAGATGCAGAATCTTCGGGCTCCTCCCCTCTAGCAGAAGCGGCGGTATCTATTACGGCACTTTTGGTTTCCGCATCCGGAGACCAATCTCCTGAAAATGAATCCAAAATTAGCAAGCTGGTACAGAAATGGGTAGAAAAATACGATGCCATGAACGAGCAAAATGGGCGGAAGCAGGCGTCCTCGGTGGCCAGGAAGCTGGATCAAGCTATTCAAGTATCGTCCCAACGCAACATGTCTTCAACTCTTGGTGTCTCTCTTGGAGGTGTGGATTTGGAATCAGCGAATACAAGAAAGTTGGAGTCCAAAGTCGACAAGAAGAAACTGGAGAAGGCAGAACGAAAGATTGCTGCTAAGCAAAATAAGAAGACCTTCAAGAATGTGGAATATGAGGCTTCTAGGCTGCTTAACGAACCTACCGATGCTCAATCGTATGAAGAATTCTTCATGGCTGTCAATCCTCTTCAGCTAGGCAGCCAGAACCAAGCCAAGAGCAAGGATATCAAGGTCGATAGTATAGATGTGTCCATCGGTGGGCTGAGGATCTTGACAGACACCAGTTTAACCTTGGCTTATGGCCATCGGTATGGTCTAGTTGGTAAGAACGGTATCGGAAAGTCTACCTTGCTACGGGCTTTGGCAAGGAGAGAAGTGGCGATCCCTACGCATATCTCAATTCTCCACGTGGAGCAAGAGGTAAATGCACCCTGATCTCAGTGGGTTTTATGCAAGGACTGACTGATTTAGATTACTGGTGATGATACACCAGCTCTACAAGCTGTCTTGGACGCTGATGTCTGGCGAAAGCATCTCCTTGCGGAGCAGGATGTAAGTTTTATCCTTTTATATATGCTTGACTTGATAGAATCATTTCCAAGCACTCTGCTCTTATTTTCCATGGCATGAGCTTTACTAATATTTGCCGAAGAAAATTTCCAAACAACTTGCAGATCTTGAAGCGGAGCGGTCGACTATGGCTGATACATCTGCCGATGCCGAAAAGCTTGATCGAGAACGCGAAGGTCTTGATCAGACACTTGGAGACATCCAAGCAAAACTTGCAGAGATGGAATCAGATAAGGCCGAATCTAGGGCAGCTAGTATTCTAGCGGGTCTGGGTTTCTCACCTGAACGACAGAAGTTCGCCACCAAGACATTCTCTGGAGGTTGGCGTATGCGATTGGCTTTGGCTCGAGCCTTGTTCTGTGAACCTGATCTCTTACTTCTTGATGAACCGTCTAACATGTTGGATGTTCCTTCGATTACTTTCCTCTCTAATTATTTGCAAACCTACCCAAGTACAGTTCTCGTGGTTTCTCACGACAGAGCTTTCTTGAATGAAGTTGCTACAGATATCATCCATCAGCACTCGGAACGTCTAGATTACTACAAAGGTGCTAACTTCGAATCTTTCTATGCAACCAAGGAAGAGCGACGAAAGACAGCCAAGAGAGAATACGAGAACCAGATGGCCCAACGAGCCCATCTTCAAGCATTCATTGACAAATTCCGGTACAATGCTGCGAAATCATCTGAGGCTCAGTCTAGAATCAAGAAACTTGAGAAAATGCCAATTTTGGAACCGCCCGAGGATGAATATACTGTTCACTTCAAGTTCCCCGACGTGGAGAAGTTATCGCCCCCAATCATTCAGATGTCCGGTGTTACTTTCGGATACACAAAAGACAAGATCCTCCTCAGGAATGTCGATTTGGATGTCCAGCTGGATTCTCGAATAGGAATAGTCGGACCTAACGGAGCTGGTAAGACAACAGTTCTAAAGCTTCTGATTTCCCAATTACAGCCTACTACTGGTCTCATCTCTCAGAATCCGCGTCTCCGGATTGGCTACTTTGCTCAGCATCACGTTGATGCATTGGATCTCTCTATGAGTGCTGTGGGTTTTATGGCCAAAACTTACCCAGGCAAGCAAGATGAGGAATACCGAAGGCATCTTGGAGCATTTGGTATTACGGGCATGACTGGCTTACAAAAGATGGCGCTGCTTTCCGGAGGTCAGAAATCTCGTGTAGCATTTGCTTGCCTTTCCTTGCAGAATCCTCACATTCTGGTCCTTGATGAACCTTCCAATCATCTAGATATCGAAGCTATGGATGCCCTTTCTGCGGCGCTGCAGCAGTTCCAGGGTGGTGTCTTGATGGTCAGTCACGACGTTACTATGTTGCAGACTGTGTGCACCAGTCTTTGGGTGTGTGACAATGGCACCGTTGAGAAGTTCCCTGGCGATGTGCAGTCTTATAAGAAGAGAATTGCAGCTCAGGCCGATGCTGCTGGAGTTGTTCAGGCACACTAGGCATGTAATGTTACAGAATATAATGACCTTCATGATCTCTATGAACTTTTAAACCACTGCAGATTCTGCTTCTATGTAAATTCTTGGGAGTAAATATCTCAAGTATTTGATATGGTCCCTTCCTCTGTGCTTCCCAAAATGACCTTTTATCTCTAACTCAGGGGTTATTTCATCAGAGAAGCACTTTCATCAATAGTATCCATTCACAGTCTAATTTAGAGGTATTAAGAGCGATTTAAATTAGACGTGGTGGTTTTATTCTTGTGTAACCCATATAAATATATACATATATTGCTGATACCAAATTATAAAAATGTAAGGAAAATTCATAAATTTTCTCTCATATTTGACCACTAATGGTGATCCTTTGATGTTCTCTTTTATTTCACATAAACTTCTAGCTGCCCGTGATGGATTACATTGTACATCTTTGCTATGTTTATCTAGAAATCTCCGTCCTTGCTTTTGACATTGTTGATGTTACACATGCCTGTGACCACGTCTCCTGAGACCTTGACTAGATCTCAACCTTCAATATTCAATATCAACGCTAAAATTAATGCTGAAATAACGAGAATTGGTGCATACTAATTCACGTTGAATTTCTAGAATTTTGCTCACTTAGCATACCTCGGTATATATGTATGTATATATATATATATGTATAGGTAAAATAATTGCTCTAGATATAGCCAGTACATCCTTGGCCACGATATGACAAGAAAATCCTACTATCCATGTTTTATTTCACCTATCGCAATTAATAGCAGGAATGATAATTGCTGCTATTAAGATCTTCCCATGTGAAATATATTCTGATCCAGCATCCTAGGCGATGATCAGACGATTTGGCATTATCCAATCAATAGAGTTCATAGTTCATCACATTATAAGTGCACATATTCGCTGGCTTAGCGTTCCAGAATACCATGTTCTCATAGTCTATCAATTTTCAATGAAAATGTCTATATAAAAGTTCCCGTGAAGAGTATGCCTGGAACGGGACTTTCCCACCTAAAACAGGAACTGAGATTCTCCACGCGTATGAAAGCGTTATACACATCAATCCTTTAAGATATGAAGTAAATACATATTACTTAGAGAACTTAAACAAATTCACCTGCTGTGCCAAATTATGATCACATGCTTGTATCTGTGACAATATGGAAAAGTTTGCTTACGGATGCAAGTTGACGCATTCCTGCAGTCGACACAAAACACGATGCCAGCTGTCATCGCACATCTTAATTAAAAGAAAGAAGAAGCCACACCTTCTCTGGAGATGGCGTGCGGGGATCATCAAAGATGCAGACTCTGCTCAGTGCAGTGCTCACACACACATATTATATAACCCCCCTGTATCTACCCCCTTCCTATTTCGGACGATTAACTAGTTATCCACGTTCTCATTGGTTACCAGCTGAGTAACACCAGAACTGATTCTAGAATATCCAATTTTCTTTTTTATCACTTTGTTCTTTCTTTTTCTCTCCGTCTTTGACACATTAACGTCTTCTGATTTTTCTATAGCAAATACATACCTTTCTACAAGAGTTCGGCCAAGCAGGAGGAACATGATACATTGGTACTGCGTGTCGCGTGCTTCCGAAACAGAATCCTGTCTGTCCCGCCCGAAACGCTCGTGCCTCCCTCATCGGGCTGCCAGCTGCAAAAAAGGGGTTCTTTCAACCAATTTTAATAAATTGACAGTGGCCGTAGTTCCCGACGCGGCAGCTATTCATGACTGAGTGTGTGTAGTGCAGCGCTCTAGAGCTCTAGAGGAGATATACACAATCCCATGTTTCATAATTCGGGTACGATCCGGGAGAAAGCGGCCAGCAGCATCATCAATGCTTACTACGGAGGAATAACTCACAACGGTAGCGTTGAAGTATCCGTTTCATTCTGTGGGCGGCGTACCCCAGAAATGGAAAGCATTGCACAGCCGGGGCAAGTAACCAGTTATTCTACGGAGTCAGTCAATCAGATACGCCAAAAAAGGACGTGATTGCGCGCGTTTTGGCCGCATTGTTTAGTCATTGAGCGATGGAGAACTTACCGTACCGCGCTGACGGGCTTGTGTGTCGATGCGCCGAAGAGCGAGGAATGGTGAGAAGTCACTTTTGAGGGTTCTGGTAGGTTGCGTTACGAGAGAGAGGGCAAAGTCCGAGACATTTGGTGCTCGAACCCTTGCCTGAGGAAGACAAGTGTCAGCGCTGGGCAGCATCCCCTGCTGTTGGTCAAATAATGCAACTTACTCAGTACAGCTACCAAACCACTCCATCGGCTCCGTGGAGATGGGCATTGCAAAAAGTACAGTCATGCTGATTCTTAAACCGTTTCAACGGTCGTCTTCGGACTTGACTCCGCCGCAAATCCATCTGAAGGTTGTCAATAGGACGCCCTATTGTGGTGATTTCCCTGTCGTGGCTTCTGCGAACGCTGGGGAGCCAAGTCCGATATGCAATAATTTATGCATCTGCCACCTTCTTCTCGTGTTTAGTGGTGATTATTGAACTGCGCCGCGGGCTAGGGAACTCCAGGACTGGAAACGCCTTGTGCGGCAGGAAAAGCCTCTCGAGTGAACTACTATGCCGACTTCAACTCCTGCGGCAATGCCGCTCTCCTTTTCAAAGGGACCTAGGAGAAATCGAGTCGAAGAATGGCCCACAACGTTGTTAAGCCCTGCTTTGTCTTCCGTCTTCAGCAACGCCTCAGCAGCCCCTCACAAGCTTGGAATACCGTTGGACGCTGTCTACAGCATCGGCGAACACCGTCCTCTGGTGAGTGCTTCGAGAGTACGAAACCCCGTTACGTCAGAAGAGGGTCAGATCCCCACTTGAGAAATGGCGTCGTCGTCTGGGCCGGGCGTTGGGAGAGACTCGAGTATCGCACCAGTCGATTCGAAGCCGTAGCTGGCAAGCCAATATGGTCTCGCAGGTCTTCTGCGCATGATGATGCGTCGTACATTAGTGGCGGTGACTCGCTGCTCCTCCTGGGAAAAAGCGGATCCCACATGGCCAAGGAAAACGCTGAAGGGAAGGGTTAAAAGTATGCATTAGAATACAGTAAGAATGTGCCCGATTTACGAGCCGCCACGGGTCTCCGAGGTCCCAGACGCGCGACTTTTGACGCGTCTCAGGCGGAGAACACACGCGAGCGAGACGCGCTCCGGGGCTGTGGGATCCGTGTGTACTTGTATGTCCCGCTGGTTGACCCGGCAGCCGAAACCCCCCCGTAGCGTCCCATCGCGTCACGGCCATGTCGCCATCCGCCAGGATGCTGAATGCCCTCAGCGTCTTCATTCCCCTCTCCAGCGTCGCATCGTCCTGGGGCCTTTCCCGCACGAGGAGCTTTGTACCACTCGTACGGGATGTCCGCCAATGCGTCGTATCGGTTTGCCACGAAGAGAGTTGCGCAAAGCAGGTTCTGCCCGGGACAGAAGCATCATCCGATGGCCGATTCGACTTTCAATAGTCCAATACGGGAGGAGTTCTAGGCGCAATCATCAATGTGTTGCCGCCAGAGCCGTGCATCGTTGGTCTGATGGGTGAGATTGTTCGATGAGCATTCTGCCGCCATTGGACGATTCGATCAGGATTGATACTGTACACGCTTCTACGGCATACTACTTCCCCAGGCCCTTTTCCAATAATCCATGCATCGGATCGCACACCATCTGCAGCAGCCTATGAGCTCCCTAAAACCTGTTCTGTGGGAGAGGCCCCATATTCCAGACCCGAGCAGCCTGATCGATGCGTTGGCACTAAGCCCGACTGCTTGGTTAGGTTTCGTATCTCCTCAACCCTCAAAAGGCACCATGTATGCGTTGTCCAGGCGGTGTGACCAGCGTCTGCTACCGTACAAGTATATGATTGATGATTTATCGCCCATTTGCTGTGTCTCGAAACATTGTTTATTCTCTGGCCTGCTGTTGCGTGTAACCGCGGCTCAACAGACCACATGTGCTTGAACCGACGACTAGTTACGGACGCCCTGAAGCTCACCCGACGCTTTTGTACATGAGCATGTACGTAACTGCGAGGGCTTGAAGCCCGCTACAGCCCCAGCATGCGGGGTTGGCTTTGGGAGGCAACTCGATACAGGCGATGCAGGAGGCTACCACCAGTCAACGCTTGTTGCCATCGAATGGCCATGTCTCTTCTGCGTTTCAATTGGGGAGCGGCAACTCGACCACCGTGGCTCAGTGGATGATCACTGGAATCCTGTGCGCACGGAGGGTTGTCTCATATGCATTCAATGCTCTCGTGTTCCCGGGACCGTTGGAGGCAAAAAGATGGCGTGGACGGGTCGTTTTGGAGCAAAAGATGCTCGACTCTCCTCCGTCCCTGGGCGCCAGCCCGTGCTCAACATGCAAAGGTGGTTAGTCTTATCGTGTGATCTTGAAGTGCTGTACTGTCATCCGGAATACCTGCGCTGCTCAGAGCGGCGGACCAAGGAGCTAAGAGTAATCTAAAAACAGATCTGCTTTCCAGGAGATCCACCACGCCAGGAATAGTTTATCCTCCGAAGAACGCATCGATTCGTTTCCGATGAGGCCCCATCGGTTCATCTAAGGCTGCCTCGTGGCTTCCCACTGACTTTGTATGGCTTAAGAGATAATAAATGAAAAAAGGTCGCTGTGCTGCATTGTCGTGTTTGTGTTGTGTTGTACCGTACGTTACTCTACTCTACCGTCTCCCGACAGACTGGCACACGACACCACTTTTTCGACAAGGAGGATAATACGGTAATACAGCACACGCACCAGGAGGACGCACGATACACGCCATGAGGCCGACTGAGCCGTGGATCAGTGATTTGCAGACGGCTCAGCAGGCTGCTGTGTTGGTACCTTTGTCTAGACTGTACTACGGGCGTCTCCTGCCGTCTCAAAGGTAGCCCGAAATGATCCTCGCGCATCTCCATAGGGCGAGAAGCCGATTGCATCGTCCTGGGCCAGTACCAGGTGGTGCACTGTTCCATGCGCCGTGCAGCTTCCAAGCACAGCTGAAGGAACCCCACTGTGGGATGAGCGAGAGGGGTCTGGCGCGAGCATCCAATTGACATCTGCACTTTGCGAGCTCCGTAGCGGTGGGTATACTATTCTTGATCCTTCGTCATCCAACCTAGGAAATGCTCTGGAAAGAGTGGAGAGCTGAGATGAGAAAAAGAGGAAGGCTGTAGAGAAGAATGGTGAAGAGGCACAACTGTAATACTGTACTGCAAACGTTGATCGTTTCCCGTGAAGCCGTCCTGGAGAGCTGCTTGGGGTCTTGCCCTGGCCAAGACAATGAATGCTCTAAGTGAGGGCCAGGTGTTTGATTCACCGAGAACCACTGTATTATACAGCACAGCACTTTGTTAACCGATTGTGCTGGTGGCTTTTGCTCTTCCGGCTAGAGCGCCGCATCATCACATCATCGCGTCAAGCTTCCCTGGTTTTTGAGCCGAACAGTTGCTGCTTACCCTATGCCGGGCCAGATGCTAACCGCAAGGTGGTTACCCATTGCGTTAACCGTCCCCATTTATCTCCCGCTGGAAGCCACTCACAGTATTCGGGCACACGGGCCTAGCGAGGCCTCTTCAGCCAAAGACAGCCCATTGCCTGGCTCCAGCGGCTGACACCTGAAACACCGTCGGGCTGCGCGATGTATCCTGGGCGCTCACTGATAATAACAGTATTCACGACGACATTTGATGGTACCTCTGGTGTCGCTATTGCTCAGGCGCCGGCAACAGCAGAAAGCGCCGTGGCCTTTCACGCTTTGCGGAGAGATGTCCAGATGGAAAAGAAAAGAGCTGCATCCAATCAGCCCAGTGCCTGGTCAAAGGCTTCAGGCCAAGGACCCTTTTCGAAGGCTGGTCGGCCGGCCCAGATGTACCTACCTGAAGCAGCATTGCCATACTCTCCTGGGTCGCGTGTCGCTGGTCCTTAATACCGTATTAAGTCGCAGCACCCAGCATGATTCCAAGACACCCAGACCGTGCAGTCATGGATGACCTTGCGAGAACCCGGGCTCAACTCCGTCCGACCAAATCGGTTCTTCCATAAGGGATACCTCGCTGGTACTGTAGTTTTTGTACCGAATGGGAGGTTTGACGTGCCGCCAATGCGCACGCTCACTTTTCTTTTTTGATATGTCGCAGGACGCACATTGCTGCCCACGGCATTAAGGTTGTGATCTACAGTATCATGCACTTTCGCGTTTTCCTTTGTTTTTCGGGTATTTATTTTTGGAATCTAGGTGATGGGCGGACGACATTGACTCAATAATATCAATCATGAGGGAGGCGGTCTATATCACGAAAGCTGGCATAACCTTCCAGGTTAATTGTTGATCCAGTCGAAAAACAATAAACATGTAGAAACGCAGCAGAATACCTGGACGCCTCTGGGGAAGTAATATCTCCGGATCCCTAAGTTTCAATTCTCCGGGATGGCGCACCCGGTAAAGCTGAGCACGTATCCGTCAGGTGTTTCATAATTATACTGGCCATATCCTGGCCGCAGCTCAACAACAACACGAGCAGCTGCTGGCGGGAAGAAGGCAGTGAAGCACAGACTAAGGGCAACAGATGCAAAAGGCTCTAAGCATTTGAACGGCCGGTGAGCCTCGGAACCAAAGTGGCTGATTAGGGCATCCTGGAAGAGCGGAACACAGAGGTGGAAAACCGGCATTCCTGGCCTATTGCTCGCTGGGTCTAATAAACAAGCCGTGGGAGATTGATCGATCTGGGATGGAGCACGCCTGATTGAGGAACCCGGCGTCAAAATGGACCGGGAGAGAGGGGCCAAGAAGTGGGCAAGGCGGACGGTCTTCCCCGAGTCGCAAAGTCTCCTCAGCACTTAGCATTGGATGAAAAGAGGGGCGCCGTTATTCTCTGTTGTTGCTTGGATGCTGTGTGCCCGTGACGAGAGTCACGCAGCAGGGAGGCAAATAATATCTAAACCAGAAAAAGAGCTGCCCTGGACCGTCCCTGGCTTGATGGGCCGGTGCCATCTTTCTTGTACATGATTGAACGTGAGCGGTAACGGAGCCATGCTGCATCGGTTGTCATTTATTAGATTCGGTTGCTCACGTACACGGCCCTCTGCGGTGCCGTCCCATGTCACTGAGTAGAGAGTAGAGTACATACAGAGAGTGAAAGGAAGAATGGGAATATCACACCAGGTGGAAGAAGCCAGCCAGCCTGTGGTTGGCGAGGGATCAGCCGGACGAAGGTCGCTCTGGTAAAATGAAATACCGCCATACGCAATGTCATCCTTATTTTAAATGATCGCTGGCTGCGAATCTGTGCTCTGGAGACGCGGTCCAGCTACTGTGCTGCCAGGGTTCTGAAGAAAAAGGCCCGCTGGTCCCCCGAAAGCCTGGCGAGCGGAGACCAAGGCCAAGTCCACTCACGCACTCGCTCACGCTGCCTCCTTCCTCGCAAGCCCGGCCCTCCCAGGACCGACCCCCCGTCCGCTCCTCGTCTTCCCTTCCACCACCCCAAACCAGCTGGCTTGTTACTTCTCAACCACCAGACTCTTGGGCCACACGCTGGGTTTCTCGCGGTCGAGAAATCGCCCTTCCACGCTCATTATTGTTTGTTTTGCGGTGTTTTTTGTTTGGAAGCGGCTGAACGCAAGCCTTCTGAGGCCCTGGGCACGAGGAAATTGGACCCGGTGTTTACCCTCGCGCTCCTCCCATTGGAGACGGCCGCATTTGCATTCGTTCTGAACTCATCTCCACGCCCTCCCTTTCCCTGGACGTCGCCGTCACCACCCCGAATTCGAATTGGCATGGCCCTCTATCGACAATGCTCATGACTTGTTGCACGCCATTGACGATTTTCTCCGTGTTTTCCTTTTCGGTTCGTGGGTGTGTAAGGGGATACGGTGCATCATGAAGACAATTCCAAGTGTGAGTAAATAAAATTTGCCTTTTCTTCAATCCATACCCACTACGACTGCACCCATTTCTCGCATTGTACAGATTCTACATTACAAAACCCGCCTGATTTCGCCGAACCACGGATGTTACCTCAGTCTCGAGATGCTGTGTTTTGCCCAGCGCCATTCGATGCTTCTCACCTCATCTCCCCACAAAGGGAAGCATAACATACGTGAAACTGACTGTGGGATGTAGCTTGTTGCGTCGAGTACAGTCGGTATTGCTACGGCCGGTTTGGCATTGGGCAAGCCGGATCAATCAAGCCTTGGACACTCGTCCTCGAAGAAGAGGAAACCTACAGATGGTACGCATCCTACCGGGCCCATAACGTATACTGGAGATCAACCCGACCTCGTCCATCGGCCAGATACCAGCTCGTCCATCATCACGCGCGACAACAGCATGACTAGACCTCCAGCGGCGGGCCCTCAGCCCGATACGCAGTCTCGCCCGACCACGGCTAATCCTTCATCTGCTAATTTCCGATTTGACTCGCCAAATAGTACCATGAGGAGGAGGCTCTCAATCGTTCGACTCGGGGATATGTTGTCGTCTGGACCCGAATATAACTCGGAGGAGCCGCCGAGGAGGGATTCGCTTTCATCTCGAGGTTCTTGGTATCGGAGACTGTCAATCATCACACTCTCCCAGACTGCTAGCCCGAGGTCCAGCATCGGCCCAGACTCGCCATCGCTCACCTTCTCGAACACCTCTCGGGCACCCATTCTCCCTGGCACAGCCACCAATCCGGCACAACCACCACCGAATAAGCTTGTGAAGCGTGCTCCTTCCAGCCGTGCTCGTAGCGGGACCGTAGTGATTAATCAAGAACCACGACAAAGCGGCTTTCGTAGGCCTGCTACGAGTCATCAGCGGAGAGCTACGCTCCAGCAGTTTACAGAGGAATCGGTTCCGCCACTGCCCGAAACGATAGTCTCGGTGCCACCTAAACGATGGCCCAAGCGACAACCGCCACTGGTTGAGACCNCCTCTAGAGCCTAGGACGTCATGGATACCATACTTTGAATCACGCCCTACTAAGCTTACGAAGGAGAGGGGTCTGGCGAAGTCGATTGAAGGGAGAGCCCAGGGATTTCAGCCAACGTCAAGGCGAGTGATGGTGGAGGACGCAACAAAACCTACGCTACTGAAGCCTGGCATGATCAGTGCAGTCCAAGGAATGGACAGTGTGCATTACGATGAAGCGAGCCTCCCATTTGAGGATGATGAGATGGACGAAGGACGGGTGCCTCTGGAGAGCCAACCGGCTGCCGAAGTGATTACTGTGGTTGAAGACCATCGAAAGCGGCCACGGCGATCGCTATCTTTGCATTTCACATCACCTACTTCATGGATCACTCGTTCGAGTAGCGTGAAGGTCGACAAAAGGACGGTAGAGGGGAGAAGCGGCGGGAGGCGGAACTCCTCGGCACCGGGATCAACCCTACCTGGACGGAACATACTCTCAGCACACGGCCCTCACCAGCACTCAGCTGTGAAGCCTCCAGGGTCTCAGGATTCCGAAAGTGTTCCTGCTGGTTCAGATCCAAGTGATTGCTTGCGTCCCCACAGCGTTCATTCACGTCCTCGCAATTCTTCTTCCCCACTGCCTCCACTCTCGCGTCTTTCTAGCTTCAACGTCGACTTGGCACGACTGGGTTTGCCTTCGCCCTCATCATCTGCTCCTCAAAGAAGCCCTAGCTCCCCAGTACCACAGAGCCATATTCGCTCGCCCTCCACCACCTCTTCAGCAGGCTATGCCTTGCCAACAACCACGACATATTTTGGTTCACTCAATTCCAAACCCCGTACTTCAGACATTGCTGACCGTACTTCCACACTAATTGGCTCCGACAGCGACGCTCGAGGGTTCACGACTGGTGACGAAGATGAAATGGATCTGCAAAGCGACACAGTGTACGACTCCATCAGAACGGGCGCAACTGGCAGCATTCGCTCTTACACTACACCACTAGAGTCAATGTTTGATGACTCACCACAAAGCGCTACGAGCAACTCAAAGAACAAGAGGCTTTCAATCCAAGAGCTTGCCGGTGCACCGTTCAATGACGGCAACAAGATTGTCGAAGAAGACGAAGACATGTCCACACCCGTCAAGGAGCCACGCTCGCTGCGAGAGAGCATTGAAACACCGGTGCGGAACAAGCCTGATATTTCAATCGACACAGACATCCAGTCGACGCCAAAGTTCTTTAACAAGGACTTTAGCGGTATCTCTCTCGATGATGACGACGACGAAGACTGGGCGCGGGACGACGAGCATATGGACATGATGGCTCTCTCACCACCTTCGAGCTCATTAAACTTTCGGCGAATCCACCCAGCGATTCGTATGGCCCTTGCAGATGTCACACACACGGGAACTACCAACGGGAAGTCCGCACCAGCTTCCGAACGTCCCAAGAGTAACTTATTCGATTGGTCTGAGCCTTCGATTGTTGAGAAAATGGGCCAGAAAGGGGCAATTCCTCGTCCAAGTACTGCCTATTCCAATCAAGTTGCTGATGGACGTGGTGGCCGTAGTGTTGGTCGAAAGGGGCCGAGTGCTCTTCATATTCGAAGTCAAAGTGTTCCAGTCGTGCCGGATAGTGCAGGCCAACGTGAGCGTCTCACCCCCAAGTTTGGTACTTGGGGCCTAGGAGCGAAGGGTGTTAGTGAAGATTGGGACGGCGACTTCGAGTTCGACAATGATGATAGCGAAAGCGCAAATGTGGGGGGGACGAAAACGGAGCATAAAGGCTTAATGATTGTGCCTCGAGCTATCCAGGAAAGCCAGGCGAACGTGGTGGGACACGTTGGGCAGATTCGAGAATTCTGTTTACTTGTGGAGGATCTGAAGAGGTTGCGGATACTGGGCCGTGAGAAGGATATGCTGGATGGTACAGCAGCGTCCTTATGGAAAGAAGCCGAGGGCATCATTGCTTTAGCCGTCCCGGATGAAGAAGATCTAACACTCTCCGCGCAACGCTCCCCCTCTGTATCTAGGCACGATTCTGAAGGGGACGACAGACTAACGCAGGCGAACTTGCTGACCCAAGAAGAGGCCTTCAAGTTGGACCTTCCAACTGAAGGTGAGGCCCCGAAGAGCCAACAGGCGCCATCGACCTACGATACTTCTACTGTGAGAAGACGACATTCAGTTTTTGGCCCTGAAGATGACATTTTCGGTACTGGGGCAGCGGCCGACAATACCTCAATCACTGAAAGCCTCGCCGTCCCTCCGTCGTCGCATTCTTCGACTAAGAAGTCATCCACCGAAGTTGCCCGGTCGGTCATGGAAACCATGCACCAGCACCGGTCGGCATCAGACCCCACGCTTCCTGAGCTAACTTCTCAATCGGCAAATAAGATGCCTTTTGATACGACCAGTCTGCGAGATCTGGTCCAACGTGCCGGTGTACTTACACGCACACTTGCTGAGCTCATTCGAAAAGCTGATGGAACACCACAGTCGCCGGACCCAGCTACCGAACGAGAATCGAGCCCGGCATTTACACGAGTTTTCGCTGACCCGACGACGAGTCCACAAGGACTAAATATTCCTCGAAGCCAGAACAACACCACCTCCGTTCTCGGCGGCTCGATGGATGCTTCTCCAACAAGAAGACTACCTCAACAAATACATATGTTGGCAGTTGGCTGAAGCGTGTGCTTATAGTTCGAGATATCAATACTTGTATACGTGCTTTTTTTAAATCCTCTACAGCTGTTCTGGTCTTTGCATAGCGATGGTATCTCCTTTCCTGTATGGCTCTTTACTACCTCCAACTGCGAAGGCAGACCGCGCGCACTTCGATATCAGCATCGGTTCTCTGCGATTTATGGGATCTTTCTCTCTACGGCATTATGCATTTCGATGCTTTCGATTCCCTCGTCACCTACGCTCCTACAAAATGGCGGATGGTTAGCTGTTAGCAGCGTTGGAAGATCGTTTCCGTATTTGCATGGCACAAAGGTTGGCCACCAAAAATGGTCTAATGAAGATCATAAGAAAAAAAAGTATCATGCTTGCAATGATATTTGTTATTTGTGCTTGTTCTTTGCTTTATCTCTGGGTTGTCTTTTTTGCTGTTTTGGCCATTTCGACTGGCCAAATCATTTCCAGGTTCTAGACAAGATGGACTTGAACGAAGATGGGCAGGAGTTTGCGTTAGCTTTTCTGTGCCTGAAGCACAGAGCTCTCCGTTGCGATAATTCATTACGGTTCCACGGAGGAAGGGGATGAGAGGGGGGAAGAAGGAAGAGAAGAATTGCATAATAAGGATATTAGGCTTACAAGGCGGTTTGTTTTATGCCTTAGCCACGGCCATGAATTGGCCTTTATCGAGCTGTATAAGGAAGATCGAGATTCGTCGTTTCTGCCGTGGTCTCGCGGAACCTTCTCTGCTTTGATTCTTTACATTTTCACGGTAATGGGAAACAAAAAGCTTTATAGGGGTTCGGATTGTGCCTTTTGTTTTTTTCCTTTTTCGGAGAGCATCATGGGCTGGATGGAAAGCATACATATTATACGGGGCAATGCAAATGCGAATGCGAATGCAGCATTCTTGCGGGAAGAGCAAACGGGGAAACCTGGGCAGAGCCAAGGCTGGTTATAACACCAGCGAAGCTTATGTGTAATGATCAGATAGGAAATATGAAGTCATGGCTTCACGTTAGAATACTGTAGTACTCGTCTCTACTGTGTGGATTAAGACATGTGATGCAAGCCCTGAACTGCCTAAAGACTCCTAACCTCAATCGTTACAGAGAATACGGATTTTATGCGCATAAGACGGGAAAACCAGTTGATCCGGAGCTGCTCATCGTGAGTGCTGATGACCTCATCATTCACTGAATTGACGATCTTCCGTTGCTGTTAAGAGCATGCGAATTATTTAAAGTCGATTAGCAAGAATCTCTTTAAGGAATCCAGTTCCTCTCTAGTGCAGATCACTTTTGAAATACAGAAATCCTAATGCGTGAGAATGAGGGACCGTTTCAAGATGCACAACTACAGCTAAAGTGATACGTGATAGGTTGCGGTTGCTCGCATCCATAGTTGCGGAATGAGGGGGAGAGGGGGCGGAGTTAATTAAGTCGTACTCGTAAGCTGGGGTGTATGAAACCGGAAACAAGCAAACATCCAGTACCTCTCGCAAATTCCCATTCTGGTATTTCTCTCACTTCCTCGTCTCGTTTTCCCATTCTTGATTTCCTTTCTGGTTTCCTCCTCTTGCATTCCTTTTCTTGCCTGGTATAGAAAGTCTCCTCTCTTCTTCCCCCTGCAGAGGGGTAAGTATCGCATAAATAGATAGCGTAGACAGTGAGACCTACAAAGTCGCAATGAAGCTCAGAGCTAGCTTTGAGCTGTCCCTCGGCTTGACAGCGTACCTCGCGCAAACACCTTTCGCGGCAGACACCAATTGTCCGACCTTGAAGAGCTCGTATCCAGCTCCTGTCGTCGGTGATGGCTGGTCTTATCAGCTTGTTGCGAACAACCTGAGCGCTCCGCGGGGTATTTTATTCGATGATCAAGGGGGCCTACTGGTGGTCCAGCAAGGAGCCGGAGTTGTGCATCTAGAGTTTACTGATGGCGGGAGCACTTGTCTCAGCTTGTCCAAGAAGACTCATCTGATTAATTCCACTGAGGTGAGCTTCTCTAACGGTTTGGACGGGGACTTTTTCCGTCTTTTCTTAATTAGATGGCGTCGGAAGCTAATTCGAGCTCTAGTTAAACCATGGAATTGCTCTATCAAATGACGGAAATACTTTATATGCATCGTCGTCTGAATCCGTTTTCGCATGGTCTTACAATGCAAAGGATGTCTCTGTGAGCGCGGAGAACCAGACGATTATCACAGGGATGAGCAACGATGACCATACGACTAGAACGCTGTTGATGTCTGACAAAGAACCTGGTATCCTGTTGGTGTCTAGAGGGAGTAACTCGAATATCGACATGGAAGCAGCAGTACTCAGTAGTGGGCACTCGCAGATTAAAGCATTCAATGTGTCAAATGTCACATCCACCTCGTCGCCATATACTTTCAGTTCCGAGGGGAGATTGCTGGGATGGGGTCTGCGGAACTCAGTGGGCGTCGCCGAAGAGCCATTAACGGGTGGCTTATACAGTGTTGAGAACTCGGCTGATGAAATTGATCGAAGCGGCCGAGATATCCATGAGGATAATCCGGGTGAGGAGATGAACTACCATGGTTTCCTCAACTCATCCACCGAAAATCAGGGAGGGAACTACGGCTATCCGTTCTGTTACGCCGTATGGGATCCGAATGATTTTACGGGACTGCCTGTCGGGAGTCAGTTCGTGCCACAACCAAACAGCACCCTGAATGATACTACGTGTGCTGATAAGTATGTTCCGCCACGCTTGACTTTTCAGGCACACATGGCACCATTGGACATTGTGTTCTTGCCCAATGGCACCGAAGCTTATATCTCATTCCATGGGAGCTGGTAAGTCAATTACTCCTTCTCCTGTTGCATCTGTTAATGGCTGATGCACTCCAGGGATCGTGATGAGCCAGTAGGTTACAAAGTCTCAACGGTGGCCTTTGGTGGTGGGGCCCCTGTGGACCAGCCGAATAGTACCACCTCCTTGACGGATATCTTCACTAATGCAAATAACTCTGTTTGTCCAAGCCAGTGTTTCCGCCCAGTTGGACTGGCCTTGGACCAGCAGGGCAGACTCTTCGTGAGTTCAGATGCCACGGGCGAGCTCTATGTTTTGGTCCATACCGGAAACTCCTCCACCTCGAATTCATCTGGTAATTCCACCGGTAATCAGAAGAGCACTGGCAGTCACTCCACATCAATGAACGGCGCCGTTGTCTGGAGCGTGGCGGCCCTGCTTTTAACGCTTGCTTTGTTGTAAGATTTTCCTGTCCGTTGTAATGAGTTTATGATTGTTTTATGAAGCGTTGAGAAATGTACTGGCGTTTCTGGGATGGCGGCGTTCTAGCCACCGCTTCACCTTTGCTTAATATCATGGAAGAGTTGCATCTCGTCATATTGGGTTTTACTCCTTAGTACAAAGAAATTAATTTTAGCTTAATACACGCTGTCTTTTATGACCTATTGAACGCAGTACTTCAACGTTCCTTCCTGTCCAGCCCCGAGTTTCCCAGCGGTTATCATATTATATAACTAAAGAAAATCTTTCAATGGCTCATTGAAAAGAGGTATCGCTCAAGCCGAGATGATATTCCACATAAAAATCACACACAAACGCCGCTTCTGCCAATCACCAGCTACTGTAACACCCCATAGGTCGTGTTTGCACCTGTAGCTGGATCCAGTTTGGACCCAAGATTCCCCGACTCCAACCAGCAGTTGCCAGGCGCCGTCCCCGTTAGCAGATATGCCGCATACGTGCAGGTTTTATTTTGGTTCCAGAAGTTGTAAGCTGCACAGGCCGTGATGCAGTCCTCTAGTGTGTAGGTCATGAATTGGGCGATATTCTGACTGCTATTGTAGGCAACGTTGCACTCCACTAAGAATGACTGCGAGGTGTCGCTGTAGATAGTGGGGTTGAAAACAGTCTGGTTTGATCCAGGACAGCTTGTTTGGGCGACGAGGGAGGGTGCAGCGCTGGGAATAGGTGTGGAGGTCGTGTTGGAGATATTGTTACATGCGCTACAGCGGACCTTCATTAGTCGCTCATCGACCGACCGATCGAATTGAACGGCATCGAGTTCAAGTAACTCACGTTATGGAGCCAGTAGAGGCGACGCTCTTGCTGTTGTTGTCGTGAGCCTTCGTGCCTAACGCTGCGCCTACTGAACCGCCAATGGTTGCAATGAACAGCACCACCAAGGCAGCAATTAAAGCCCAGAAAGTTGTACGTTGCAGCACGATAACGGAGCTGGTTCGATCACTCTTTTCAGTAACGTCCAGCACAGGAGTGTAGGAGCTCGAGACCAATGGCGTCGTAATTGGTTGCGGATGTTGATAGTACTCCGGAGCCTCGTTCTCCCTGAAGACTTGAGGTGCGGATTCCTGCCGGTGGGAAGAAGAGTTAGCAACGGGCCTTTCTGGAATTTCTTGCGGTCACGCAGCACTCACTGCCATTATCGTTGACCAGGACGAAGGAATGACAAAGCCGCAGCTCTCGAAGTTAGCTGGAACCGGGCCAAAGTAGAAAATCGATCTCTCCAGAGCAGGGCTCTTGAGAGGAAGATGGTGCGATCTCCATGGCTAGGAGCCCGGGGGAGCGAATTCTGAACGTAGGGGCGCAGTCCTCCGTGTGACAGAGCGACCAGACTTTCTGGAACACATCATTAGAGGAAACAGTGAAGTCTTGCGGCACAGCAGTACTGGAAGCGCCTCACGAGCATTATTAGGCCCCATGTGGTGCAAGGCGATATCCAGGGGCAAGGCTGAGAAGTGTGGCCTTAGCGCTCAGGCGAGTTCATACTATCAATCAAGCTTTGTGGATAAAGTTGGCAATGCTTCGCGGGACGCTATTTTTAGTACCATTGTAAGGGTCCCACAGGTGCGCATGAGGGAGGCCTTTTACATAAGAGTTTATTAAGTGACGGGAAAGCAATCGTCTTCTCTTACACATCACGAATGGAAAGTGTCCGGCTCCAATCAGACTGACAACTCCTTCTTTGTTCTGTTGCTTACTCACATGTGTTACCGGTGTCGAACACGGGTCTAACTGCATTTCAACTGGCCGACTTTATCTCATCTGATTTCTGATTGGGCGGAAGGGTAGCACAGTTGAGAAATGGCAGCCAAGGCCAGCGCTGAAGAGCCAACCTGTGCCAACCTGTGCCAATCAGTGCCAATGTGTGCTAATGTGTGCCAATCAACGCTTGGCATAAGTCGTGTACTTTGTATAACTTTCGCATAACCTCGCGTAGCAACATGGCTAGGTCGCAATGTTGTATTTGCCCATCCCACCGAACGCCGCAAACGCCTTGGTTGGTGCTGGGGATGCAGCTAAGATGGCCGGATAGGCACAGCAACGGCTGAACCGGTACGTACATAGGCCACCTGCGAGCCTTTTCCTTTGTCTCTTGCCCGGTGTTTCTATCTCTGCTAGTTTTCTTCAATTGGAGGAAATTACGAGGTAGATCTTTGGTCTATTTCTTCCGCCTCCTCTCGTGGTTTCCTCTCGTCTCTCTCGTGGTAATCGTTTATCGCCTCAGCCGGTCCTGCTATGTCTTCGCCGGACTCTCCTCCAATTGAACTGAAATCGCCGCCATGGAAGCTCAAGGCTACCATCTACACGCTGCCCGTATTTCACACTGCCAAAGATGCGCAGAAGCTGCCGTCGGATTTTCTCTTCTCGCCGCTGGAACGCCAATCTGAGTTTGCCAAAGGAAAAACTCTAGGTGGAATAGGCATGCTGCAGCTGATACGGTATTGGGAATCGCCTGTTGGACCTTACGATGAACTCCTGGTGGTTCCTGGCAAGTACGAGTATGAAGTCCCCGTTCCGGATAAGAAGGGCGGGACGAAGATCGTAAAGAAATCCAATCTACGCCTGACGCGGATATACGTCAGTACAAAGGAATGTTGTTACAACGGCCGAAAGAGTATGATTCCTCCCCATACGCTCCCCACCCCTGCTGTTCTTGCTCGCCACCCATACCTGAATATTATTCTCTCGAAGGAATCAAACAGCTAAAGATTGCCAAGATTGGAACATTCCTAAGCATCTTGCTCGCTTCTCGTTCAAAACGCTACCAGACGGCAGCACACACATAGCTGTCTACCCATATGATACCGGCAGCTCGAATGATGAATCGGGGCCGAGTATATCGCCGTTCTTTTCAGCGGTCTACAAGCCAATGCATTATTCCCCAAGTTTCGCTATATCTACTACATGGGCATCCTACGTGGGGATGGATTTATCTCTCGTGCACCCGCCGCTACCCAGGGGGCGCGGCGGAGAACAAGAGCTGCCATCAACGGATACGTGGTGCAAAAGTATGCCCGTCGAATACAGCTCAAAAGCATCTATGGGTTGGTGGGATCTAAGGCAGCCTAGAGGATCCGAAGAAGATGCCTTGCTTCAAAATCCAGATGCAGTATCGAACCAAATGGAATCGAGTGAGCACGAGAATTGGTGGCCCGGACTTGGAAGATGGAGGCTTGGGATGAAGATGGAGGATGCTATCGTGGAGTTTGATAAAGGGGAATTCTGGTCATGAGCTGAGTGTCTTCATGCCAAGCTTATATGATGTGTTACGATTACGCTGAAATAGATCCTGCTTAATTTCTATACCCTCACAACTTTAACCCTCTCGCCGATGATTTAATCCAGAATTCTCCGTTACCTGGGTCGGCAATTAGGTCCCCGCTTCCAATCAGAGCTTGAACTTCCTTTGCAATTGCTTCCTTCACGAGTGCTGAGACCCTTCTCCCCTCTTCGGGATCCAATTTAGTCCTGGGCCCTTCACCGAGTGCTAGATTTGCTCTCTCGGCATCCTTGATCTCACTGCTGGCACGGCCTTCTCCTGAATTCCTGGGAATCACGTGGAAATGCACGTGTGGCACGGTCTGTCCCGCTTCAGTGCCTATGAGATGGACCTTTTGAGTTAGCATGTATATAGAACGAACAAATTGACACATTGATCATGTTCGCATGAACAAAAGAGTAAATGGGCTACAACCATTTGCCTGTACCACATTCCAACTGCCTTCTGTTCCACCCCAAATCGCCTTCATGACAGCCCGTCCTATAACGGGGAGCCAGAAGCCGATGGCCGTGGATTCAGCTACGCTGATCCCGGACACCTTGGTGCTGTGGTTGCGTGGGCTAATGAGAACATGGCCTGTTGCCAAGGGGAAGATGTCGAGGAATGCAACTATCAGGGGCGTGGAAAGGACCGGGAAGGCTGAGCCCATTGGAGAGGTGATAATCGCGGGGTCAGGCGAAGGCGGGGAGGCCGCAACTATGCCGCAAAAGGGACAGGACATTACGACTGTGGTGCTTCTAATGCGTTTTTTCAAGGAGTTTCAGAATAGTAGAAACGAATTGCTAAAATTGAGAAAGGAATTTGGAGGATGGCTTAAAAATAAAAATAGTCAATAGTCGGGACACTCCTGAGAGATCCCAATGAGCTTCGCAAGTATAAGCACGCCGCCCTGCGGGATTTGAAGGCGCACAGATCGGACCGAGGTTTGATTATCATCAAGAGCTGCACTATTTGTGCTTACATAAATGCACCGAATTTGGCGACAGGGAAATGCCTCCCATATTTGCAGACGGATTTATTGGAACTTATCAATTGTATTATTGAACCAAATCCAATCCCATAACATTTATATATGGTAATGTTGCTTCCTGTTCTCAGACACTTTGCCAGCATAATTCCGGGTTCGTGGTTGTCATCGGCATCACTCCCACCCGTCTTATTCTTAAAGCCTGAGGCTGTCAAGTACAGTAAGTAATGGTCCTCATAATTCTGCGGTGCAGACGGAATGAGTGGCTGCGTCCATTTACGGTAATTGCATGTTCCTCTCCCGTGATCTAATCTACGGCATGGTCTGGATCAATCTATCCGCCCTGCCACTACCGCCCATCACAGTATAAGGAGCATCACACCTGTGTTGGCTTACGTCTCTTTGACGGAGTGGTAGCCTTGCATCTCTGATCATGAAATTCCTCATTGCTACTATGCCCTTTGCAGGGCACGTGAATCCTGCTCAACCCATTGCTCAGGAATTGGTAAAGAGAGGACACGAAGTCCAGTGGCTCACAGGCGAGGAGTACAAAGAAAAGGTTGAGATTACTGGTGCAAAATTTGTAAGAGCTTGCTTAATATTTTTCAATCACTTTCTCTTTTAATATATTTGACTTACGCATATTGAAATTACTTATCTTTGATCCCAACTGTGTTCTCCTTCAATAGTCAACACTTCCCACCTATCTCTTTTATATATGAATTTTTCAGTTGGTCGCAATGAAATCCAGCCTTGATTTCAACGCTTGCGTGAGATGACATGTTGACACTGATTCAAAGATTCCGCATAAAAACATTCCCTCATTCACGGACATTCCAGTAGAACCTGATCCAGGTACCTCTGGCCTGACAGCTGCCGTTTCGGTGCTGCGTCGTCTCTTCATCGATCGTGTAGCCGGCCAAGTTGCAGATTACCAGCTTATTTTGGAAGATTTCAAAGCAGACGTTATCCTAGCAGACTTGTGTGCTTATGGAGCGGCAACTCTGCACGATATGGGAGGCCCGGTATACGCTACACTGGGCATCAATCCCTTGGTGACTCTTGATCCAGAATGTCCTCCGTATGGTACAGGTGCACAGCCTCCAAAAACAATATTCGGTAGGGTATTAAACCAAATAAATCATACTCTTGCAGGCTGGTTCTTCTTTTCCAAGATGACCGTCTTGCTGAACAAAGAAAGAGAGAAATTGAACCTCCCCTCGCTCCCAAGCAACGGGTTTTACGAATATACGCGGTCAAAATATCTTCATATTATGCCAACGACAACAGCATTTGAGTTTCCTCGATCATTTACTCCGAATATCCACTTTGTTGGCCCTCTTTTCCCAATTCAGTCGAAGCAATTTACTCCTCCTTCCTGGTGGCCCGATATCACCACTCAAAAAGGATCCAAAAAGATCGTTCATGTAACACAAGGCACCTTTGCAACGGACTCAGTTAACCTCATTCGGCCAACCATTGCTGCGTTGGGAAATGATCCTGATATTATCCTTGTCGTTACGTCTCCTGACACTGAAACTGCATTTTCCTCCGCTCCTCTGCCAAACAATGTCTTGATTTCGACATTCATTCCACACTTTGATCTTCTTCCCCATGTGGACGCTATGGTTACTAATGCAGGGTATAACGGTGTTTTGGTTGCGCTTAAATTCGGTGTTCCCCTGATTTGTGCTGGAAGGACCGAAGATAAGGCCGATGTAAGTTCTAGAGTGGCCTGGGCTGGCGCTGGCCTAGACTTAAAGACGGATAAACCAAGTGAGAAACAGATCTCCGCGGCTGTGAGGGAAGTTTTGAAAACCGATCGGTACAGAGAAGGTGCGAGAAAGGTGAAGGAGAGCTTCGAGACACATAATGGTCCTAGTGAGGCAAGTGATTTACTGGAGAAGCTGGGGAGGGTAGGAAGTGTGGTTTGATTTCGAAGCTAAGGATCTGATGGATTCCTGTCTGTATCTAGAAATGAGTTAGAGTAGAGTCTGCCATCATGGCAGATTTGTAGAAGACGTAATGTTTGTGGTTGTTCGGATACCCAATGTTAGAATTCATTCTACTTTCCTATTTTCAAATGTACATGATTATCCCTTGTCTGATTGAATGGAGAGTGACTATATAAAGCGTCTATACCAATTTTGATTCATCTACCATAATTCATTTTAGAAACGATATCCTTCTACCCAACACCTTGCTCAGAAATGAATCAAACAATTCTAAATACATGTCTAATGATCGTAATTGGATTGACTCGCTCAAAAATACACTGTTCCATTTTTGGGTCAGAATCTCAAAGCATGAAAAGACGGATCCGTGACAGCATGTCAAAAAAACCATGTCAGGCTGTGGAAGGGCCTTGTTATGCTTGACCCGCCACTCCAACACCGGGGAACAAGCCGGCTCTGATCATCTTTCGTCTCTGGTCCTCGACATCATTCTCCACTCCTCTCAGCACATATTTGAACTCAGGGCTGTCAACGCCGTAAGTCCGAGCCTTTGACACCAGCGCTGATACGCTCGACAATGAGATCTCATCTGTATTAAGGCCACGATCGACACATAAATCCATCAAAGCCGTGATATTCTCACCAAGGATAGAACGGAGACGTTCGATGTGCACCGGATGCGGTTTGCTGTTGAAGTCGGCATCAAGTCTGTAACCTAGAAGGCGTTCTACCAGGAGAAGGTTTGAAAGCGCTGCATGGCCACTCCTGACAAACTCCTCTTGGAGGGAGAAATATTCTTCTACGGATAACGGATCTTTGTTTACACGGGGTATTTCTTCATTTGCAGACTTTAGTTCGTCTGCTCTGCTGGGCAACTGAGCAGCATTTGGCTCACTTATCATAACCAGGTTGGCAAGGGTGAGTTCACACTGTTCTAGGAGAGGACCGACATTCTTCAAAGCAGGCTGGTTCCGTAGAGCAGTGACAGTCCTGATTGCCCTTGTCGAATCGACCATGTTCTTGGTTATCTTGGAACGGAGTTTGTCCAGTTTTATCAGGATAGTATACATGTCTCTGTAGCGCAGGCCAGAAGTCATACCATCAGGAAGGCGATCACGATCCAAGGCGAGTTTTTTCAATTGACGAGTTAATTCTATTATCTCCTCCTGCCTCAGCGTCAGATAATTCTTTATTCTTATTTACAATTTACAGAGTTCAAGTGGAAGCTACCTTGATAGCCTCGTTGTCTGCTGCATTTGCATCAGTATAAACGATCTGATCCCCCTCGACCTTAGCTTCCCGATCCCGTAATTGCCGCATTAACTCCAGGAAATTACTGTTTTTGAACTTCTCGCTCTGGTTATCCCTTACACTCTCTAAGAGTTGTGCTGCTGTCTTCGCGAGCGCATCCGGATCTTCCTGTTCTTGGCGGTCCAGCTGCTCTTGATCTCTGGGGTCATGTATAAGATCTGCGCCTATTTTAATCTGTTCTTGGGGCAAATCTGTTTCTAAACTTTCCCCTATCTCGTCCTTTGTGAGATCGTCAGCCTGTACTGGTTCCAACTCCTGTCGCATCTGCTCCTCCACTCTGGATGCTTCCTCGAAGGCACGTGCAAATGCTTCTTCGTCAAACAGCTCCGTTTGCTGGGTTTCGGCTTGGATCTGTTCATGCTGCGGTTCCGCAAATGCCCCAGTAAAATTGGATGGTCCTGCATTACCCGCGAACATGGGGTTTTGATAGCGAGGTGTATATTGATGCGGTTGGCTTTGTGTCGCTGGTATATTTGTAATCTGGGATTGCTGAAGCGCAAAGTCTTGATGCCACCCACCAACATTCTGCATTTGCTGTGGGTGATTTGGGACGAAAGGCTGTTGCTGTACTGGAGTTGCTGGACTTGAGATATTCAGCCTCTGAAAGTCAGTTGCCCAGGGAGCAGAAGATTGCGGTTGGGCATGTTGAGGGGCTGGCGAGAATGCCTGCGGGGCGAAATTGGAAGGATCCGCTGGTGCTAAAGGTAATTGTCCAGCCTGAAAGGCCTCAAATTCTGGATCTAGGACGCCTGCATTCGGACCAGCAGCTGATCGAAATCCCTAGACATAACGTTAGATACTCGAGATTGGGAATCATCTCTAGGAGAGGTGCTCACCTGCGCGGGGCCTCCGCGAGAAATCAACCGCTCTTGCTGTAACGTCCGATCTGCAGTAGTATGTTTCTGGAAGTTCTGCAGAGCATTCGAGGGACCGCAAAGAGCGTCTGACATAGTGTTTGGATGTTCGTAAAAGACGGAGGATGTGACGTTCTGTGTCGTAGTTATGATCGTTCGAAGGCGAATTACTCACGACTTGGGCCGAGGTAATCCATGGATGACCGAGCAGGTGCACACGCTCGCGCGGCGATGTATTCAAAACTGCCGGTGTTTAAATTCGCATATGTTGAATCGTAGGAGTGATCTATCCAGGGGCAGCTTCTATAAGCATCAATACGAAGGCCTTGGCTCTTTGTGGTTGTTTGGTCATTGGAGAGGGCTCGAAGAGAGAGGAGAATCACAAGGACTCGATCGGACCTGGCAACCCACCACGCCCGCAAGGCGGATCATAGTTAATCCGAAAGGCAACATCCGTTCCTACTAATTGAAGAACACCCTGGCGACAAACAAGCNNTGCAGAAGCTCACATTACTGAACATCCTTTCCTACCTCTTCTTTATTTGGCCATCTTCTTGTTTTCTTGTCGCAAGATGGCGCAAGTAATATCAAACTCCGGGCATGACGACATGATCGTGAGTCTTCTTAACTACGTCCATCCTTGTTTCCGTGGGCTGGGAGGACCAATCCTGGTGCAATAAAGCTAACCTGTCTTCTAGCATGACGCTGTTCTGGATTACTATGGTCGGAGACTTGCAACATGCTCATCTGACAAGACAATCAAGATATTTGAGGTCGAAGGGGAGAGTCACCGATTGACAGAAACTCTCAAAGGGTATGTTGGAACCCCTGAACGGACGCCTCGCAGCTCACTGATGCCGTCGCAGCCACGAAGGTGCAGTATGGAGTGTTTCTTGGGCTCATCCAAAGTATGGGAATATCTTGGCATCAGCGGGCTATGATGGAAAAGTCTTTATCTGGCGCGAGCAAGGGAATCAATGGCAGAAAGTATTCGACTTTGCCTTACACACTGCTTCAGTCAATATTGTTTCCTGGTCTCCTCATGAGTCAGGCTGCCTGCTTGCTTGCGCATCATCAGATGGCAATGTTAGCGTTCTGGAGTTCAAGGATAATAGCATGGATCATAAGATCTTCCCGGCCCATGGCCTGGGTGTCAATTCTGTTTCATGGGCGCCTTCTACTGCACCTGGCAGCCTAGTTAGCAGCACGCCAGCTCCAGGTGGTATTCGAAGATTTGTTACCGGAGGAAGTGATAACGTTTTGAGACTGTGGTCGTTTGACCAGGCTTCTCAGAACTACAAGCAAGAACGTGAGCCACTGACTGGACACACGGATTGGGTACGGGATGTTGCATGGTCGCCAACTGTCTTGCAAAAGTCATATATTGCATCAGCATCTCAGGACAAAACAGTCCGGATCTGGACTTCAGACCCATCGCAACCGGGTCAATGGAACAGCAAGGTGTTGAATTTCGATGTGGTGCTCTGGAGGGTCAGCTGGAGTTTAAGTGGAAACGTCCTAGCAGTCAGTGGTCAAGATAACAAGGTCAGCTTATGGAAGGAGAATCTAACTGGCGACTGGGAATGTGTCAAGAATATTGAGGAATAGATGAAGGCGGGATAAAAAAGCTGTTATGTGTGATAACTAGGCGTTTACGGGAGACCACATAGGCTTTATGAATTTCATGCTATTAGACCAGTAACGAAACGAAATGGCTCTATGAATAAACCATCAACTCACAGGCTAAGCTGGTGATCGAGATTATTGGATTTCATATTTGTTCTCATTATCATTGCTGACCTGTTATAGCCCGAGATATCCTATTCTGATGGCCATTGGCGATTCATCCAATAACTTGCCGGCGAAAATAATAATGCACATTTTGTTTGATTTGGCCTGGATTACTTCGGATGCCTTTGACGCCGGAATGGACTCGAGCCCATGGGGTATAGTGATAGAAATGAAAAGGGATAAGTTGGAAGGTCAGCAACATTTTGTCCACGAGGAACTTAAAGAACGCCCACTGCTTGCCAACTGAGAAGGAAAGAACAGCTCCAGGTATGGTCGAGTCACGGACCTGGATCTGATCTTAGAGGAGATGCGGCTCGTTAATCCATGAACAATGGATCATTGAGGCTATTGAAAAATGCGATGGTTTCTTCTTTCTGCAAAGCCGCCACTTCAGATGTCTCATCGGCCAGACAATCGAACACATTCCACAAGATGAAGGGTCCCGAGTAGAAAATGTGCTCTACAGTGATATCCCACCAGCGACCAACGATGATGCAGTTTCCGGGGAACACAACGCCTTCATAACCCCAAACTTGAGCTGGGTCGAGGAATCCGTTGAAGTCTGGAAAGAACTTCAACATAGTGATCCTCTGGAATCCTGGAATGCCGTGCTGAGGTGGAATTTCGTGGACGCACCCATAGAAATACGCGATACGGCTGTCCCTAGCTCTGCCGAAGAAGTGTTTGATTTCCACAGACTTCGACATGTTTCGCGTGACTGGACCGTTGCTTCTAGAGGACCTTGATGGGTTACTGTGGAGAAACATCTCCCACTTCTTTGGCCACTGCTTCTCTCCAAAATACTTCTCGTCGAACCATATACGCACATCCTTGGTACAGATGTTAGAGAGAGCCACTCTGGAATCCCAAAAATAACTTACACTGAAAGGTTCTTCTGCATTTATCTCATCCATAAATATATCATATTTGCTCTCCCGTCTGCGAATTTTCAACACCTGTATGGGATCCAGGAATGCTATAGCCACAGTCAGGACAATTCGCATAACTCTGAATGATAAATAGTCAGTGGGGATAGGAATGCTTACTATATGCTCCAATCCAGCGATGATCCAATGTCTGAGTCCCATTAGTTAACTTTCCGTTCCAGAACTGTGGAAGAAAGCACTCTTGGAGATTCTCATAATCGACACTGAAGACGCCTTCACCATCAGCAGCCCTCATATGAAACGCGAAGAAATTAATAGCATGGAGAATCCACCGGACATTGATGGTCGTATATTCACCAAAAAACAGTGGTTGCTTGTCCTGGTGAGTATATACCATTCTTTGAGAATCATCAATGTGCATAAAACCATGAACTGTCGCGTAATACTGATTCAAAGCAAATGGTGCTAGACAAAGCTTGACTATGAGCAACTCTGCACCGTCTTCCTTGGACTGAATGATGTTTTGATTGCCATCAACTAAAGTTGAGAAGAGTAGGTTCGTGCGCATAATTATTGTCGAGCAATCAAGCGAAAAATATCTGCAAAGCCACTTGAAGTTCTTCCCATATATAGTGCGGGTTACATAGTGATTCATTTCTGCAAAAGCATTCGGACTTTTGCCATATGTAGTTCGAGTTATTAAGGGGGTCATTTCCATACGAGCATCTGATTCTATGCGTAACTGTTAGTCTCTTTCTTCACGATATTGCTAATACGGGAATGATATCCTACCAATTATGAGATCCTTGAGCATTTTCAGAAGAACGGGCTTCCTACTTTCATTTTCTGGCGATTTCTCGGCTACGCGCCTGGCTGATGAACCAAACCAGACACATATCTTTGCCATGCTTTGTCTAACGATATATTTCTGGGCTAGTTCTTCTACTGTGCCGTTGGCAGGATCGAAGAATTCTATAAATCGTCTATGCCAGACACTGCTAGAGACCGTCACATATGTGGCCTTGCATATTCGTGCATATGCGGTTACGTCTTTATCTTCTGGGAAAAAGCTGATAATAATCTGATGAACCTAGCAATGATATGGTTAATAGGTTGAATAGGAGATATATTTGATAAAGGGAAAGATATTTCAGTGAGATCGGAGTCATGCACGAGGAAGTAACGCAAGTATTGTGGTCGCTATCTATCTGCAGCCTGGCTGAGAACAAGACATAGGCTCCAATCTTGTCATATATCGGACGGAAGAAAGGGTATGTAGAATTTACTACAATAAAGACAACATACCTCTGTTGGGAGCCTCTGAAAGAGTTCCGCAGATCGCAGAGCCATCGGAGCACCGTTGTCTATGTAGGCGTTAGCTGTCAGTATTGTTTTTGTTGCTCTGAAAACAGTTGATTTTATGTGGGTTTAAATTCTGACCTTGTTTAGGTTTCTTTGTACTGGTTGCTAAGCTTTCTAGATCGACCTGCTTTCCACCAGCGACCATCCCAGCTCTTGAAGTTGTTCTCCTAGGTGTCATCCTCTTCTTTGCGGCTGGATAGCCAACTTGAGGGCGTGTTCTCGCCATTTATTTATAGACAAGTCAAATTAATAGCGGTTAAATCATAATACTAGGGAGCTACCATAACTGTGTGCTTTTGAACGTCTCTTGGTTGTTGAAGCTAAGCAAGCGGCGGAGATCGGGATTATGGAGATCGAATGGGTAAAACTCAGGGCTCGGCGTTGACAAGCTTGGCATTGTATTAGCACGAATCACTATCATGAGGAATGTAGGTATATAACCAGGTATTATCCTTGTGGAGTGTCTGTGGTGGATGTTGATATGTTTGTGCAGAGTGTTGTGCCTTAGCGACAGTTGACAAAACTGGATGGCAAAGGTGAAAATTGCTTGAATCACCCTAAGTGCCAGCGGAATAACATTTATCGTCTTGGCCTTAAAACTTAAGGTTCGCAAAAACAATAACATTCTTTGGATCCGCCACTTTGCAGAACGATATGATCCTAAGATAGTCTCGCCGGCACGAGAAGAAGAGTTACATTAGATATTCGCAAGGAATATATGCATAAGGTCAATCTAGTACACAAAACATTAATATCAGAAGCAGGACTATATATTATGTTTGTTAGATCCAAGGTAGTTCCAAACTTCTTTTCTTTTATTCTCTGAGAATTCTCGATGTGTTTTGGCCTACCTATTCACATCTTAGATAAGCGGACTTAGCTGACAGCCCACGCTCTAAACTATATCTACTGGGACCCTTATTTTAATATAAGCAAGTGCATTATTTAACCTTGTAAGATACTCTCAAACAAGAGCCGTGCCAGACTGGGCCTCTTGGACTGGATGTTCTGCGGAGAGGGGTTGGATGGCTTCAGGGGAACACCAGATGGCAGTGCTCGATGCAATGATAAGGAAGACAATGGCATTGGAATACCATCAGATATAAGTCAATAATTGCATTTAAATACCGTACTTCAGGTAAATCCTGTCGTCCTCTTTTTTTGTTCTCCTGGAACTTCCCCTAATATGATCGATCGTCAACAGGAAACCATGTCTTGTCGTCAGCTTTTCACCCCATTACCATTGAAAAGGTTGGCAAACGATATTTATTTCTACATCAGGAACATCACACTATGCATGCGTGTCTGCTCACAATTGACCTTGCGGTAGATACCTATCTTGCTTTCTAGGTGTCCACAACTTCAAAATACCCCTCCCTCGTCAACAGCATTCATTTCCGGAAGGGACCCCTTGGTACAGCATTTGTGTGTTGCCATCTCTATACTTCAGATATGAGCTACTAATTGGTCGAGAACAACGAGGCAGACCCAGAATCCTCAAGAGCGCCAGAACTGAGCTGCTTCTTGTCTCTCGACGTCTGCGGAAGATAATGGAGCAGTCGAATAAAAGCCACAAGATCATCTGATACCAACTTCCTAACAATATCACAATAATCAGACACCTGTTACATGTATATTTGGAACACAAAGATGTGCGTAGGTGCTGGTGGCTTGATGAACAACGCGGCTCTGCATTGGAATGAGTTCAAACCGAACGATTCAGCAGAGGCAGTCGGAATATAGGTGCTGTCACAAGTGCGGGCACAGGTATCATCATCCAGTCGAGCGTATTCATTTCTACCTTTACATATCTCAGTTATTAGGATCCGTGTAACGCCGCTCTTGTTTGCTCGCCGTGTACATGATGTGCGAGACAATTTGTATATCTGATAAATACTATTGCTTGTAGTCATGCTTCATGAAGAAAAGAAATAGAAGCGAAGTTTATTCATGTGCAATCTCTTTCCACTTGGTTGACACAGTGTGCATTCACACTGAAATGTTTATATATGATATGTTTATATATGATCAAATAGCCATAGCTAAGCCATGAGGGTGTCTATAATACAAACATCACTCGCACATCTATCATCTAGAAATGCCGCCTAGCATTTCAACCATGAAAAGCCCAGCTCTATAGCCCCTTAAATCTAACGCCCGTGCTCGTAAACATGATTAAACCCGCTTGAAAAAAAGATCATGCTATGCGCTATTTTTAGGCGCCCAATTCTCCAACCACGTCCTCGCGCCGTCTAAACTTCCCGATTCTGCCTCAAAAGCTGCAACACACCACTCCAAGTCATACACCCCTTCAGCCGCAACCATCTCTGCCAGACCTCTCCTCTTCTGGCTGCTCTCATCAACACAGAAATACATGTCACTCACCCGATCTGAAGCTGCATCGACAAGTGGTTTCACGATTGGTAGTGCATCCTTAGTTGTGAGTGCAGCGCCAGCACCATGTTTCGCATCCTTCGCCTGCGCCGTCTTGCAGTACGGATTTGCACACCAAGTTTTGCCACAGCCTTGGATGAGTTGGCTTAGATATCTTCTTTCAATCCTTCTCTTCATAGCCTTGCCCTCCGGATCATGCATACTAACATATAGTGGCCCGAAGCAGATGCTGCACAACCCCAGATCATTACCAGGCCCTTGCCCCATCCTTGTGGAGGCTCCAATCTCTCCATTTTTACCGACACCATCGAGAGTTCGTCCGCAATTGACATTCCTGCAAATTTGAGGCTTGCTGCGTGACGACTTCTCCAGCTCATGGTGCTTGAGATGCGTTGCCATATCGCGCAGTCGGACGATTTTCGAGCACAAGTGACACTCCGTTGTCCTTGAGCCATCGGCGAGCTCGTGTGCTGTCAGACCACTGAGTATCGTCTCTGGACTGGGATCGAAAGGATCGCCTTCTTGCGGGACTTCAAGATGGCAGAACTGACACAGGATTATCTTTCCCGGACAGACTGTCGTTCTATGGCGTGCGAGGAGGGATAAATTTGGAGCTTCATAAGGACAGTTGGGACACTGTAGCGTTGTATGCGATACATTGTCATGCTTTGCTTTGCTCTCAGGACTGTTCCCATGTTCCTCATCATAAGGGCAGTGCCAGTGGTCATTCCAGTCCTGAGAATTCTTTTTGAATACATTCGAACAGTGCGGACAGAGAATGTTATTCCGAAGACAGAAATTCTCGTGAAGCATCATCGTTCTTTTCGGTACCCATTGGTGGCAGTTCTTGCACTGTTCTTCATCAGGGCCATGCATCTCAGTATCTTCGATTGATGATATAGTGGTGCCTTGATTCCCATTAGGTTTTGCTGCTTGTGATGACTGAACTCGGAGAGTATATCGCCGTGGGCCTTCAGATGTTTCGGATCCTGGAGGTTTGTATGCGTGCACCGAAATATATATAGATTCAGCTCCCTCCAATTCAATATTTGAAGCGCCGATCTGGATCTTCTTGCTTGATTTATTGCTCATATCTCCAAAGACGTGCTCCTCTGCCCGTGGCCGAGCTCTTTGATGATTGGACTGGGGACTAACAAACAGATCGATATCATCGCCATCTTCCGCCACCAATTCTATGTCGAGCCCTTGGGATTTGTCCCAGGAAGACAGTTGGTAGTCGACATACTCGTCCTCTGCTACTTGGCCTACTGCAGGAGCCCAGATATCAATGGGTCCTCCAACAGAGCTTCCATCAGCCGTCCCTGGAGCTCTCTGTCTATTCTCCATAATCTTCTTCATGGTCTCCCTTGCCTGTTCCTCATTTAAAGCTTCTATATCCACTTCTAGATCAGTATCCACAACACATATTCCGTCGCCTTCTGGCAGGAACTTATCGACCAAGAACCGAAACTGTTCCGATTTCAATCCAGGAACCGTCAATATACCACCATTCGTCAACGTCGTGAAATTTTCCCGCAGATACCTTTCCAGCAAGGATTTCCAGTCTTCAGGATCGTAGCCAGCCTCAAGGGGCCGTAACCTCACGTACGTTCCCTTCGGCAGCTGTTTGGCATGTACGGATATTTTAGGTCGGTCATCTTCTTCGCCTGGCAGGACGATCGGCGATCCTTGGGATCCGTTCCCCTCGCCATCCACCGTTATGACATCCTTATTCCGCAATTCAGACTCTTCTATCCCGAGAGCTTCCATTAGAAACGGGCTCAGTTTCACTTCCCCCTCGTCGGACGAGAATTCTCGTATACCAGCATATACCGAATTGCCGTTCTTTGTATTGACGAGCCGGAATGTCAGAGGATGGGGTAGCTGTTGCTGCGTCTCGCGCCATTGCGCTTGTTCTTGCCTGGCGGCGGCCAGAGAGTATGGGTTAAAGGGGTCGAAAGCTGTGTGCGCAGGTCGAGGGGAGCTGACGTTTACAGTCGAAGCTGCAAGGAGTTGCTCGAGAGCGGATTGCGGGAGGAGGATTTTGTCGCCAGGAAGTGTCTTCGAGGTCTGAGGGGCAACTGCGAACACCGCCGACCACTTTAAAGAGGCGTCTTGCGCAGTCGCCATTTCCGTGAGTTTTGGTGAAAGAAAATGGAAACTATGTACTATTGTGAAAATCCATACGTTTTAGGGAGAAGATTTCGTTACGACGTATTGGCGATCCATAAAGTAAAGTAAGACTTGGTTGTTATAAATATATCTCGGCGAGTAATCATGTCCGATCCACTTTGATATGTCAGAACTCGGAGTTGCTGGTAGCTTCGATCGCCACCACACTACTGAAAGGCCCAGCCACATTTTCTCCTGCGCTAAGAGGCAGCTCCAGCCACACGCGGGGTGGCAGCACGTGCTCCTGCGATAACAGCGCGATAAGAAGGATGCTTAGGTCATGGTCACCGAGAGTCCCGCTACTTCATGTGGTTTTTAAGTTACTCATAAGATATCTCTTGTAAGTAAGAAGAGTTTTAGAATTTATGTAGTGGCATTCTTTTTCATCTAAGTGCTGTTCAAATGCGGGCAGTCATACTACGTGTATTGTTAATCTGTACTTTGTTGACAGGATACTTACAGCATTTTGTCTTTCCAAAGCGTTCTTCGAAACTTTTATATATACCTTTTCTATTTAATCATAATTACAGTGAAACATTTCAAAGCCGTGTCAGGCTACAATACTAGATAAACTGCACCCTACCACTCCAATACCTTGGCCGTGCTAGCAGTGGGTAACTGAATCTTTTTCGACACACTGGTTGCCAGATTGGCAGCTTCTTGGAGCTTCTTGAACAGCTGGGTTCCAAACTTATCATAAACTTGTAATAAACCTCCAGAAGAGAGCAATTTCTCCTCGATGGGGTCTAATCTAAAGGGGAACACCTTGCCTCCGCAGTGGATCTCGCGATCTCGAAGATTGATCGAGACCTGCTCTCCTTCTTGGGCCAACTTGTAGAATTCTTCATCCTCAAGCTTGATTCCAAGGAGGCCATTGTTTGCTTGGTTGCGTCGGTAGATGAACGCATAGGATTTGGCAATGACAGCCTGGATACCCGCGGCAATAAGAGCTTTTGGAGCGGGTTCTCGAGAGGAGCCTGTGCCAAACCACTTCTCGGCAACCAAGATGGTAGCGCCGGCTTGCGCTCTGTCATAGAATTCCGGTCGTGTGTAGCAGAATGCACCCCGTCCAAGAGCCTCTCCAACAAGCATGCACTTATCTGTGGGGATGAGACTGTCTGTATCAACGTTATCACCGAATCGCTGTACTTTGCCGTCAATTACATCTGGGAGAGCACTCTTCTCAGCCTCAGTAGAGGATGCCTCTGATGTATCCAGCTGGATTTTTAATAGAGTGGGTTCAGAGTATTGCGGTTCTTTCATCTCCTCATTCTTCCAGTATGCTCGCATCTCGTCGTACTCACTTAGATCAATTCTGTCAAGGATGGGCTGTGGGTTTTGAAGTGACATGGAAAAGCTTGAAGCCGCCACAGTCGCTGCCGAAGCGATATTTGCAATGGACCCTGATATCCCATTAGCTTAAATAATGTTCCGGAAAGATATCAAAGACGCCAAAGGTTTATTGGACTCACCAGGACCCATTCGGTCACGGAAGTTTCTGTTTTGAGAGGAGAGCCACACTTCTCCACTTGCTGCTTGATCGATTCCCATGCCTACACAGTAACTGCACCCAGGGGCTCCAATGACAAACCCGGCCTTCTCATACTCTTCTAACACGCCAAGCTCTTTCAGTCGGTTTACAATCTGCGTCGAGCCAGGGGTGACTCGGCGCAAGCCTGGAGCCGAAGGGGTCATCCCCATCTTCATGGCTTCTCGCAGCACGAGAGCGCCGAGAATGAGGTCTTCCTCAGTGGTAGTGCAGGCGCCAATGAAGCAACCCTGGAGAGGAGGTAGAGTAGCTTCGGTGACAGGGACCACGTTATCGGGGGAAGGGTATAATGCAATGAAATGATTCAATTTCGAGAGATCGATGTCATAAGTGCCTGCGTATTGCGCACCTTCATCAGGGCGGAAGTAGACGCTGTTAGACTTGTGCCTCTTGACTGGACGCTTCTCCATATACTGGAAAGTCACCGCATCGGGGACCACGCAAGCTCCAATACCACCAAATTCCGTGGTCATGTTGGCAATGGCAAAACGAGCATCGCAAGAGAGATATCTCAGTCCTTCACCGGTGTATTCTACCAATCTACCCGCTGCGACGGTGTTGCGCCTGAGCTCCTTCATCACGCCCAGGATGACGTCCTTTCCGCTGAGCCCGACTGGTGGAACACCTGTGAAGTTGATTCTCACGACTTCAGGGATCTCAAGGTATGTCTCGCCGGTGACCAGCTGAATGATGAGATCGGTAGGCCCCATACCAATGGCCAGAGCTCCTAACGCACCGGCCGAGCCTGTATGTGAGTCGGCGCCTATGACCAGCATGCCCGGCTGGCACCGAGCACGGTAGAACTCGGTGTGCATGATGGTGGTATTGGGCGGGTTGTAGTTGTCACCCAGATCCATCTCTTTGGCAATATTCTCACAGGACTCAATTACTGCGCGTTCCTTGGGCCGGTCGTTCACTCGTGGATCCACGATATGGTCGGGAGCCAGCCAGAAGCGATCCTTGCGATGAAAGCCAGGGCGACCAAGACGGTTGTACATCTTTTCCATACCAAACCACGCAGCCTCGGAGGAGAGCAGCCAGTCAGGGGCAATACGCACGACATCGCCAGGCTGGACGGTGGGAGAGTCGAGGCCGATGGCATGCTGAGCGAGGATCTTCTCGCAGACCGTCAGTGGCCTGCGCTGCTGGGCTTGAGATGTCTCTGCCATGATGAAGAGCTACAGGTGTGCTTCTGAGCAGTGAGAGGAGGGGAGGAGGGGTGAAGCACTCAAGCATGGAGGGGCATGTTGGAGAGCGTGCACAATTTAGGGGACTACGGTTGATAGCAAATGCCATCGTTCTCATACGCTACCAGGATCTCAACGTCAAAAAGGTGGCTTTGCAACCGGACGGTGCCAGCAAGCGGGGAATCCAAGCAGAGATGGGCATTTACCGAATGTGCCCCTGCTGCCTCTAGAGACTGGGAAGTCTACGAGCTGATGGTGTGGGTGTAGATGTGTTCCGAGAGCGTGTGCCTCCAAGCTCCGCCCGTGGTGCTGCAGGAATAAGTTGAAGCTGTGGTTTCCCCCTGGAAGCAGGACGGAAGCATCCGACAGGCTCGCGGGGCCTGATTGGCTGGCCGGATGTGCGGCACTAGCTCATTGGCCCTCTGGCACGGAGAGAACTGCCGCCCTCCGCGCATCAGAGCCCTCAACTGCCGCATCTCCAGAGAGCATTGAGTGACCACCGGGACAGAGACTAATCAAGCCAGGAACGCAATTCAATAGCCTCGGTGCCAAGGGCGCTGGAATACACGATAGTCTGTTCTGGTTTTCTATCAGTTATTATTCCTCCTTGCCGCACCCTTATTTCTGAATTGCGGTTCCGGAGGAAAGAGGAGCGCCTGTTCCTCCATAAGTCCTGAGGTGACAGCCTGGGGAAGCATAATTTGACCCTCTTCTCCCATCCATCGGCCCCGGGCCCCAATTCTTCTCCAGTTTTGTCTCCATTATTCAGTTGTCCACATGCCCAGAGAGCTTGCCTTGGCATTCAGTCTATTATGTGCCCCGCTGACCCAGCATTCCAAGTCATGAAGACCAAAGCGCTTCGTTTTGCCAGCGTCAGGGTTATTGGAAATCGGGGAGTTAAGAGACGGTGCAGATGGGGTGCCGTCTGGGACGTCCAACCACGCCAGGTGCTTGGGTGCGCCACGCCTTCGGCAGATGGCTCAACAGCGACTATATACTGCTTTGATCCAAGGGGCTTCCTCTAGTAGCATCTTGGCAAGGTCGATGACCTTCTACTTCGTATCGTTGTGGTCTGGAAGTTCCCGATCTGTCCCCGCTTCTCTCTCACGGACCCCACTGCCATTTGCAAACAGTAAAGTTAGAGCCCTCTGTATGAAGGATGTATGCTTCCATGTTTCGCCGCACCCATGCCTGCCTGCCAGCTAGGCAATTGACATCGGCTGTGCGATCGTGATGACTCGATCAAATCTCCCTCTCCACGGGGTTATAGCGGCTGCCACCATCGATGCGTATATCTGAAGAACCAAGAATCGTCATACGGTTTGCACATGTTGGTTCAAGACCGCTCTCAACCTAAGTTTCTGTAGTGCCAAGAACGGCAAAGAAGGCTCGGGAGGCGAGGAGCGGCACCTGCAATGCTATGCCATGCGCGCCGGTTGGCCGTTCTGGCTGGATCGCCCACTAGTTTACTATCTTGAGTTGCATTCTTCCTGGTGCGCATGTCCTGTTAGTACCAGCCCCGGATGGTTAGCAATTTAAAATTATATAATTTGTTTTCCTTGAGCCTGTGAACTATCGTGAAAGATACCTCTGATGAGCATTGTATTTGTGTCTCTCGCACATGTATTGTGCTCTGGCTTCGCTGTTCTGCATTGCATTCTCCCGCGGACCTTGCACTCGGTGGTACAAGGTTGGTGTGGTTCAAACTTACAGCATTTGCCACAGGTGGACTACGAAAATTGGTTCTCACGGCAGACTCTCGTGCCCTCGATGCCGATTATACATTACGTACCACTTGTAGTCTAAGATGGCGTCTCAGCTAACTATGCTGGAGACTGAGTATCCAGAAGACCAGTGCTCATGATTAGTTGTCACTCCGTATTGCTCAGAGCTTTCCCCAACCGCTCCCCGCGCTCCCAGCCCCCAGCTCCTTCAAGAGAGACAAGGGTGATCCACCCCGGCCTTGCCCCAGACCACGCGGGATAGGAATTGTGACTGTTCCTCTTGAGCGCGTCTCTGACCTGGGGCAAAAGCCACTTGGCGTCCTGCAGGCAATCTTCTTCCTACACCTCAGCTCTCCTCCCGTGCCTCTTGGCCCGGTCTTATATAGCTCGACTGGGACCATCTTGCAACACTCCCTTTTTTGTTTCCCTGTAGATCTCTCCAAACCCTTCCAGTCCCGCATCGGGCTCGCTCCTCACAAAGTCAACTCAAGAGGGGGTTTACTCCAACACCGCCAAAATGATCAGCAACGAGCGTAACACACCCATCCTCGCCAATTGGAAATGTCTCATCATCTGCTGCGCGGTTTCCATGGCCAACTGCCAGTATGGTTTTGATACCGCTGCTGTCGCCGGCTTCCAGGCCATGGTCGGCTTCCTCCAGGTGTTTGGATACAAGGATCCACAGCTGCCAGCCGGATACAACATCGCTACCAAGCCTCAGCAGCTCATCAGCTCCTTCCTCAATGTTGGTACGATCATTGGTACCATCTTGACCGGGCCCTTCGCGGCAAGATTTGGCCGTAGACCAGCCATCTGGGCGGCTTGCGTTGTGTCCCTGGTTGCGTGCGGAGTGCAGGTGGGAACGACCTCTCTCGGCGGTCTCTACGCCGGAAGAATCATCCTCGGTCTATCCAATGGATTCTTCATCACTTTCTCCAACGTGTATGCCGTCGAGGCTGCTCCTCCCCATCTTCGTGGCGTCTTGACCTCCTTCTTTGGCTTCTGGGTCAACATCGGCAGTCTCCTGGGTGCCATCGCCGATAACTACACCAAGAACCGACATAACAAGCTGGCCTACCAGATCCCCTTGGCCTCTCTGTTTGCCATTCCGGTGCTTCTGAGCGTGTTCATAATATTCGTTCCAGAGTCACCTCGTTGGTTGATGCTTCAGGGCCGTGAAACTGAAGCTCGCCGTTCCCTTGAAAGACTGAGAGCTGGATCGTTGACTCCCGAGCTGCTGGATGAGGAATTCGTCGAGATGCAGCGCGGTATTGAGGAGGAGAAGGAGCTGACCTCCGGAGTATCTGTTACGGATATGTTCAAAGGCACCGACCTGAGACGCACACTCCTCTGTGTTATTGCCATTGCCTCCCATGCCGCTTCCGGAGTCTGGTTCATTATCTCCTACGGCACCTTCTTTTTCCAGCAGGCGAAACTTGCCAATCCTTTCCAGGCATCGATCCTTTCCAACGTTATGGGCTTTGTCGGTGTGCTTTGTGGCATGTTCCTCACACAAAAAGTCTTCGGTCGTCGTCCCATGCTTATGATTGGTGCTGCGGGTTGCTCAGCTTGTATGTTAGCCATTGCCGTTGCGTATACCGTCGCTCCAGGTACCCAAGCAGCTGGGCGTGCCTTGGTTGGCTTCTCTCTCCTGTTCAACTTCTTTTACAACGGATTCGTTGGTACCATTAGTTGGCCTATTGCCGGTGAGATTGTCAGCTCGCGACTACGTGTTATCACTATGGGTCTCTCTACCGGTGTGAACTACTTCTTCAACTGGCTGATCTCCTACTGCTCGCCATATTTCATCAATGCCACGGATCTTAACTGGGGCCCAAAATACGGTTACATCTGGGCTGGCTCCAACCTCATCTGTCTTGGTAAGAACCGCCTTTATTGCTGGATAAAAATCAAGTTAGCTAACGTATTGGGTTGCAGTTGTCTTCTTCCTTTTCATCCCTGAGATGAAGGGACGCTCTCTCGAAGAACTCGACGAGATGTTCCAGAACCGTGTTCCCCGACGACAGTTCCCCAAGTACCAGTGTCTGTCGTCAGAGCGCGCCAAAGAAATCGTGGAGAAGCATATCGACGATTCCAAGGGAGGTGCCGCGGTGCAGATTGAAAGCATCTGATCTAAGAGCGCTGGCTTGTATAATAATAAATCTGGAAGGATGCGTCGTTGCACGTTTGCATATGGGCTTACCGGTTTGTAACGTGGAAGATGCATATGTTCTCATTGCAGTCATGGTCCTCATTGAAAGCTTGTATCTTAGTTCTTCATCGCCCGTAGCAACAGACACGGAAATCCTAATTGAGATGTATAATGAATATTTCTGTGATAACTTCCCGATGCTATCACTAATCAGCTTACACGGGTTACGCATTCACACTTATTGATGTAGCATTTCTGTATCATTCTGATACTCATCTAGATGTAAAATTTAATGCCTAATGCTATATGCGTATAATCATCCGCATCACATCACACTATTCAAAATAGATACTAGCCTGGATCTATTTGAGCGCTTCCGGATGAATAATACCGCCTAATTCAACCCGTGCCCTCACGCCCTGTGAGCAGGGCTACCACGTGCATCCGACGAATTAAGGTTCAAAATCCCTGACTAGGATTAGCTGCATATGGAAGATGATCAATCTAATTTTGACGTCCTTACAACTAGGCTTAATGTTAACATATATGACTTGGTAAGAATTTGCTGACGACTTTTTCAGGTTGAGAGCCAGTACATCACATAAGTGATAAGAACGTATCTAGTCTTACTTACCTAGCTATCCCGGAGGTTAGTGAACTTTCCTCTTCTCGAAGACCGCAACGCAATGCAATATAATGATGATGGCGCAAGATCTGGTTACGGTGGAGGGAATTAGACAAAAGTATCCGCAAGGATTTCAGGGCCGGTTGAAACCGATCTAACTGAAAAATCTGGTACATGGATAGAAGAGCGGAAATATTCCAAATCAGAAATAGAGTGGAATAATCCAAAGGTTATGGACCTATAACCCAGTTGAATTTAGGATTTTAAAATACAGGCATCTAGATCTATATGACGTTAATTTGGCATTGCGGTAGTTATTGTCTAGGTAGCTGATGAAGAGGCTATTGCACAGGAAAAAGTGTTCACATCATAGTAAGGTGACTGGGCGTGTGTTGTCTACCGTATGGCACCAGAGCGGATTACAGGGGTAATTGGCATGTGAACTTTCATATATACGCATAGATACAAGCATGGATAATGTGAGGAAGCGATGNATGCGTACATGTTGGGTNTACGGATGAGGATGAAAAGTGAGGGGGGATGAGCAAAGGACTTGAGTAAGGCAATAGGAACTCACAGGACTGATGAATGAACAGTTTAGAGAAGATTCTTTAGAAAATTCTCGCTCATGGGCAAGAGAGGGCATATAGACACCTCAGGTGCCTCCTGACCTTGAAGTAGCTTGGTCTAACTCCTAGATGTAATATAGTCCCAACTTCCTTCGTACGGCCGCTTCTAAATTATCGGTCGTGAATCTTGCAGAACCATATGAGAGTTGAAAATATCTTTCCATGCTAGCTTCTAACTTCTATTTCTTAATCTAAGTGTAATTTGCATCGCTATTTTCTAAGGAACAACATAGGCCTCTAAATATAAAAGTCTTATTGTTACATATAAGACAAATTTGAATGCATGATATACATGAAGAAAGTTTGGTGCTTTAAATCCCAAGGACCTACATTGAAGACTTTGGTTATCAGGTATTGAAAAATGTAAACATGCTCCTAGGTTGAATTCCTTGAATCAATAGCATTGTCGAAAGATTATGTATCGCGTAGTTTGCCGGAACAATTTCCTCATATGGATATCGTATCCCGTTCATGTCCCACTTTAAGTTTACCGATTGCATTAAGTCTAATGCAGGTAATCCAGAAGCTGACGTGAGGCGGGGGTAAGAAATGGCACGCACCAACTCTTAAGGCCGTAATGTCATCTATGCGAACAAGGTACCACTGCATCAACAACAGGTTTATGATCGCTGCCCTATACAGACGTTTGAGTAAAACATCCTTTATCCTCTAACCCCCAAATGACAGGTCACGCTGACTTGAATGAACTAAGTTGTTAGTCCAAGGTGAAAAATCCGAAGCAGAGAAATTGTCGAGAGAGATTCTAGGGGTATTCTCTACAGAGAGGAGCATCCGCTATTTGCAATTAGACATGCTAGTATTACTGGAATTTAAATCCAACAAAAACCCGAGAGTTCTGTTAATTATCAATGTTAGCTCCTTTTCTACTAGCTCAGGGGACATAACTCGGCGTTTCTCCACTGACAACAAAAGCAACGGCAAAACTCTCGCTATTACTAACCAAAATTTTATTTGTATTGTACGCGTTCTTGTCTGACTGTGGGGAATTGAGAAAAGTGCCTAGTGATCGTTTGTGCTCTGGCTGCTGATGATATCCTTCGTGCTTATTCTCGGTTTACTACTCATTGGTCACTAATTACTTAGTCCTATAACTCACCTCTGCTATAGAGCATGATGGATCCACCTTGAAGACGTCACTAAGGTAGGCAACACATTAGGAGATGATAACCAAATTACCTTACGGTGTACTTAAAGTTCGTACCTCCTTCATTTTGTGACAAAAGATTTTGAGTCTTATATAGATCTAGCCTCTGGCGATTGGGATATACTTCCTGAGACGTTGGGGAGCAATATATCCTAAGCAAACAAAAGAAAACAGACCCACTTTTTCTGTTCATTAATATCAAATCTTTGTAGAGTTGCTAAACATAATGGATGCCATAAAGTGTGGCGCTATATCCATAGCAGAGACCTTTTTAGTTGGCAGATCCAGCAATTTGGATAATCTATATGTTTTTGCAATACTGTTCGTGGTTCAGTACATTGGACTTAAATTGTTTAATGTCGTAATCTGGCCCTTTCTATTTTCACCTTTGCGAAATCTTCCAGGCCCTAAGGTATTTGGCAAACATCTCCGGTTATAGCGAATACTCATGTTAATAGGGTGGAAACATAATCTTGGGCCAAGCGTATAACATGTTCAACTCACTTCCCGGCAAACTTGAAAAGGAATGGATGCGACAATCTGCAGATGCAGACTTCATTCGATATCTCTCAGTTGGCAATGTAGAATTTGTTGTTCCAATCAGCCTTCGCGCCATTAAGGAGGTTCTCCAGACTAACTGTTATTCATTCATTAAGCCTCCATTTTGGTGGAGAGTTGTGGGAGAGATCGCAGGGAAGGGCATATTATTTCTGGAAGGAGAAGAGCACAAGAAGCAGAGGAAACTACTCGCTGGTATAACCCTAAAATTATGTTTATGTCCACCATTCGAAGCTGACGAACACTTTGGAAACAGTTCCATTCTCTTTTGGCAACATCAAGAATTTCTTGCCTTGGTTCGATCAAAAAGCAAAGGAGCTATCAGCCAGAATATCAACGGATTTAAGAACTAACCCGGAGAGGCCGATAGAAGGTTTCACATTCAGAACGCCCAGGAAAAGAAAAAGACTAATTGGTATTAGTGTCTACACTTCTCTCACACACTACGCTCGATATTATAGGCTTGGGGGCTCTAGGGTATCAGCTTGAGAGTCTTTCCACTCCTTCGTTACTTGCTGAATCGTACCAAAAAATATTTGAAATTATCACACCATTACAAATTATCATTACTGTTCTTAACCTCTATATACCAATACGCTCCTGGCTCCCTTTAGAGGCAAACAGAGCATATGTGAGAGCAAATGCGGAAGTTAGGCGGATCTTGAGGGAGCACATCCGCCGTCGAAGAAAAGAGTTTAGAGAAAGCAAATCAGAAAGCCAGAATGGAAGCCGGGATTTGTTAACATTAATGATTGAAGAGAGCGGAGATTCTTATAGTGAAGATGAAATGCTTGGCTATGTATGTCCTTACTCAGCCAAGAAAATCTAGCTTTGCTAACATGTCTAGTTGCTCAACTTTATGTCGGCGTTAGTAGCTGTTCTAAATTTGATGTGATACCAAGGAACTAACAGTTTGATACCAAGGGGACATGAGACAACTGCATCAGCTTTAACATGGGCTTTGTATGCTTTGACACTTCACCCAGAAATGCAAACGCGACTTCGGGAGGAGATTACTACAGCGTTACTTTCCGACAATCCGACATACCTTGAGCTGGAAAAGCTAAAGTTTCTGAATAATTTTACGAAAGAAGTGTTGCGTTATTACCCTCCATGTGTGTCTGCATAGTAAAGTTGCTAAGTTAATTGCTGACAAACCATAGCGCTGGGTACAGCACGACAAGCCGGCGAGGACGTCCAAATAGAAGGGATTATGATCCCAAAAGGAACCAACCTGATGATTTATCCTGTTATACAACACTTTAATCCTAATATATGGGGCCCAACTGTAGACAAGTTTGATCCTGATCGATTTGAAAACCTACCTAAGCAGGCACAAGATCCCTACGCCCTTGAGGCCTTCTCTGCGGGACCAAGGGTCTGTATCGGCAAGTCGTTTGCTTTATTGGAATTTAAGGTCATACTGGTTGAACTTGTAAGAAAGTTCGAGTTCGAAAATACTGGTGAAGTGGAGCCACAAAAAGGTGGTTTGACCCTCAGACCTTGTGGAGGATTAAACTTGAAGATAAAGCGGCTATAAAGTTGTATTCAATCATGAAATGGCTACGATAGAAGGAAGTATCATTTAAAGATCTCCATTGTCCAGTGGTATCAAGCAAATAGGTGCTTCTAGAATGGCATCTAGATAATAATAGTCGAGTATTTCCAGATGGTATAGCCCATTCAAATGATATACGGAATGAACGTACAAGCTCTGCCCTGTAATTCAGATCATAAATTCTCTATCGTCGGAGGGTTTGACACCTTCACCGAATGATGTTCTACGCTTTCCTACAAGTATACTATTAGATTTAACCATAAATTAAATAACAGCCCTAAAAGCTTGCTGTAAAATATTTCGAGGCTTGTCTTCCGGTTCCTCAGGGGCTATTTCTAATAGGATCTCTTCTCTGCCCCCGAAAAGGTCAATATCTGCCACTTTGTGTATTTTAGTCTTCTTAATGATCTTCCATCCCAAATACAGCCCCGTAAAGATGCTGATAATAACTTAGCACGATATAAAAAGGTATTCAAAATAAGAGACTTACGGAAGACCAATGTAAGCGGTGATGAAATTTTGGGCGTTCCAATTTCCTCTCGTAAATACCGGAAAGCCGTTGAACAAGAGTACCATGGAGAAAAATGATACCCCGAACCATGCCGTGTAGCGGCCTCCAATGGCTTTGAAGTCAAGATCACCACGAGAAACGCCATAGTGCCGCAAAGCTTTGTAAAAACGGATATATGCGAAACAAATAGATATCCAAGTGAGAAGATAAGATATTGCCATCAGGCTTTGAAACCAGCTAAAGACCGTAGCACCCCCGGATGATATCGTCATGTATGTAAGCAGACCAATAGATGACGTTGCGGCCACGGCAAAGTATGGTACCCCTGAGTTATTGCATCTTTTGAAGATGCTTGGCGCTTGATTCAATAGAGAAAGGGTAAAGAGATAACGAGACCCAGTATATAGATTGGCATTTGCTGAGGAAGCTGCAGAAGTAATGACGACCGCATTGATGATGCCCGGCAATACTGGTATGCCTGCCCGAGTGATAGCGATAACCCACGGAGATCGGGCCGTTTGTGAGCCTTTTAGTAGATGCGGATCGTTAGATGAAACTAGACAAGAAACAGCAAGTGCACCAAAGACATAAAAGATTAGGATCCGATAAAAAACGCGTCGAATAGCCTTTGGTATACTTCGAGTCGGATCTCTTGCCTCACCCGCAGCCACAGCAACCTGTTCAACTCCTCCGAAGGCAAAAGCAGCATTAATTAGGACACTGAACAAACCAAGGAATCGACCGGTATTTCCATTAGAGATGTATTCTTTCATTACCCCCGGATTTTCCCAAAAGGTAAAACCCAAGCGGACATGATCAGGACTTCCGCCAAGGTCAATAACTACAGCAAGGATTAGAAGACCAATGATGGTTATAATTTTTATGGCGGCAAATATGAACTCGATCTCTCCATAGAACCAGACAGCAGCAAAATTGAATGTGACAGCTAGCACAAGAATTATTGTAATCCATACAGCTGGCTATATTCTAGGTTTAGTGTTGAATTATTTGCAAATTATATTTCGAAGTGGTACTTACTGAGATTTTAACGTCCACATCCCAATACTGTACAAGAACCACAGCTGCAGAGGTTTCACCGCATATTGCTATAGCACAATTGTACCACATATTCCAACCAATAGCAAAACCAAAAGCTGGATCAACGAAGCGCGTTCCTAGCTGTGCTATCATTCCTGGAAGTGGGAGCCACGTTGTCATTTCGCCCAAACATTGCATCTACGCACAGTAATTCGTGTCAGGTATAGAAAACAAGGTGTGCTGGATTGGTTATTACCATCGCCCATATCGCGGTACTAGTAAAAGCATACCCTAAAAATAGGGATAGAGGACCCGCTTGATTGAGAGCTCCACCAATTCCCAGGAAAAGACCCGTTCCGATAGTTCCACCAAGAGCAATGAATTGGATGTGTCTCGATTTCAAACCTCGACTAAGTTGGGTATGATGTTGCGGGACTTCATTCTGGGCGAATTCGATACAGATATCGGGAGTTGCTTGAGATACTTCTTTCTCCCTAGTCTTTCCTCTATCCGTCATGTTTAATCTGGATCTTAGTCCCGCCTATGTTCAATTATGTAGAAACGGTAAGTGTTGAGGTAAAGAGAGCTAGATAATAAGTATGGCAATTCACTTCATATAAATCTATATAGAGCAGTGACCTATAGTCGGCATTCCATTCTGATCGGACATTTACTTCGGACAGTTTGCCAAGTATTTGAATTTCCCGGCCTATCGGCTCTTCCAAGTTTTATAGATGCTAGTTGAATTCAACCAAACTTTTGGGATCGCACCCGCGATTTCCGTTATGACCTGAATATTGTATTTCATGCATGAAACGTCCATATCTTATTAATATATCAAGATTGAGTCTTTCCATTCGGCGATATACATAGCTTCACTAGGGCGCGATCGATAAAGCCGATGTGCCTACCAATACTGTAATTAAAGCGGCTTTTGGCATTATGCCGATGGAGATTTTGACCGATTTGGTCGCCAGTTGCGCTTGCGAACACTCGAGACAGAAGAGTCGGCAAATTTACTTCTAAGAAGGGGAGTATTATAAGAAAAAAAGCTTTGCTTCTACATCCCTGCTATTGCACCGATGGTTGGGCCAGCTCCGCGGCTGGGTAGAAGTTCGTATACTAGTCTTCAAATATTATACTAGTCAGACATAGCGCAATTGAGGCAGGAAGTAAAGCTCCGAAAACTTTTAACGAATACATTCAGGAAAACTATGTAGCTGGGTCCAAGGTCCCAAGATGCGGGAATACGGATCGTGGTCGGAACAGCCTACCAGTCGTTGATGATCCAAATGCCCGTATTTTGCCGGCTGGGACTGCCTTCGACTGGAGGATGGACCCGTGATGCACAAATTGAATGTCCTCCAGTCGAAGGCCGTCCCAGCCGGCAAAATACGGGCATTTGGATCATCAACGACTGGTACACGATTGACCGCTAGCACTAATTGCTATTGATACAAACACGCAACGTAAATGAGCACTCTGTGACTGGGCGGGTAGTAAATATTTATAAGTATTTTAGAACACAGATATGAAGGTCTGCCCTTCACGACTTAGAGAGATATTTAAGACAAGGAGGCTTGCCCCGGCAGTCAAGAAGGCTGTTATACCTCGGTCATAGAGGATCTTCAAGCAGATGACATGCATTTCTATATAGGAGTAGTGTGAGCAAGAAATAAGGTTAAATGGGTTCCAATTATGATTATATTACATCTATATCAGCAATATATTAAATGTTCCCGTCTAGTATATATATTGCAATGTCGCATGAATAACTAATTTGCAAATCCGGATGGGATCCAGAACGCATTGTTATTTTGATCAAAAGATCCAAAACTCATCAATTCCGTATAATCAGTTTGTAAGCTGTTTGTTGGAGCTGGAGGTAGTATATTTGTTGTCGATGACATATCTTGATGTACAGGGTTCCGGGATATTATTGAGGCAAGATACACTCGATTTTTATTTCGAGTGGCCTCCCATAACTGGAGCAGCTGTTGGAACCCCAATTTAGCTTCCGATTCAGGAGAGTCAACACTTATCGACAGACACATCCTCCTTACTCGATCGCAAAGACATTCCAAATAGGAATCAAGCGTCATCAATCGGTTGGCGATATCTTCCCACCCAGATGTATCGAGTATCTGAACGAGCTTGCTAACTAGCAAAACAATGTGGTTCAACTGCATCCACTCCAAGAGGCTCCAGGACTCCATATCGTCTACTGGTACAAGCAGAATCTCTTCTATGTAGCTTTTTGCAGATGTTGCACAATCGAACAGCATTGATATCTGCGACACTATAACGTCGCTCTCCGGGTTGTGGAATATGGCAATCTCATGAGAATATACCTTGAGAATGAGACATTGTAGGCTTAGCTGGGCTATCACGTACATTAGAACTTGTCCACATCCATGAGGAAAGAAGGACTCAGGTACTAACTGGAGAGTGCCATTTCAGGAGTCAAATCGTTCCGAATCTTGGCAATCTGACGGTCAAATTCTGAAACGCAAAGCTTAATTTTACTCTCAGATAACGATTGATCCACCCGTGCATTCCCATAATTAAAAGCTGAGGCTATCTCCTCGGATAAATGTAGCAATCGAAGATAATAATGAAGGGCTGTGTCGGATGGAACTGCTCTCTCCCTTTGTAATGTTAAAGCGCATTCTTCCATATATTCGTTATACGGCAGCGGGTTTGGTTTGCGGGTAGAGGCAGACGTGCTGTATGACTAAGGTTAATCATAGTGAGAACAAGTGAACCAGGCCCTTACATTGTACATATACAATAACATCCGAGCAGAGCTCGCCTTGCCTCGATGCTCCAGAATTCAAGCGAGAACTGCTGCTCCTTCTGCCCTGGTTCGGGCATAGTCTGGGGCAAGAAAGGGTTAAATGCTAAGTCCCGTGGCTTCTGGTGTAAGCCAAGCTGAAACGTAATATGGGCTGCCGCTGAGGCTAATCTATATGCCTGGAAACTTATAGGAAGCTTAATGAGAAAATGATACCTCGGGGAATGTCAACTATATATCCTGGGAATGATAGTGATCAAGCCAGACGCTTACCAGCCAAGGTATACCAAAAGACCTTGTAACATGTCCAGTGTTTTGTCTGCTTTGACAAAAAAGTGTATACCGAAAGTTGTCAGGAAGTGCTCTTCCAACGAGAGTTGGAGAGGTCGGTTCCGCCATGATGCCACTGTGAGTATTGCTTGTAGAAGGAACGGTCTTTCTAGTCTCATTTTCGCTATCTCCATATCATCTGGAAGCAAGACATACGGAAAAGAGAGCCGGGACATATGAATATATACACCGCAAAGTGTGGCAGCATCTTCAGGAGTCAACAGACCACGATCAAACACATCTCCTGAAGTACATCCGTTCCCGTTCGAAGTTAAATCGGTGAACGGTTTCTCCGTAGGTTGCGAAGAAGCAATGGTGCTGGGCAGAGGCACATGATTCGTGACAGAGCTAGTTGTGGACGTTTCTTTTGAGGACGTGGGTTGCTGGCCTGTGGAAAACAGCGAGACAATGCCCTCTAAGCCTTGCTCAAGCTGTTCGACCCTAGTGCGCACTGCTGAGGTCAGTGAAAATGGTATCTCAGAACTGATTACAACTTCATGACTAACGGAGATTCGTGCGACGAGTGCGACGCCGTTCCCGAAACACGCATTCCTTGCCATATCTTGCACACCTGTTCAAGATATCTATTAGCTATGTGGGAACTAACCGAAGCTGACGTATATTTAATCTATAATACGCACCCTCGACATCTCCCAGTGATATCTGGGCTTGGAATGCATTTCACTTTTCTCGATCGGCATTCCAGACAGGCACGGGTCCGAGCATGTGATTTCCGAATTGCCGTATCTGTAGGAGGTGTGACTTCGGGAGAGGATGGCGTTGCCATGATCCGTGTAAATGGCCGGTGGTCAGCAACCCTTTTTCAGAAAGATATGGGGATTGAGGTGTGGCTAAGAGCTCGATTTCGGAGTGCGGTGTCTAAATATTCAAGACGACATTTAGGATTTGTGGATTCATATAGGCTATCGGCCAAGTTTGAATGCCGAATATCGATGCTTGCATAAAACAATAAAAGGCAGTCAATTACACGTCTAACCATCAGCATAATTGGCCAAATTCTACGGAACGGATATGCACAAGTGTAGAACTGGGTAGTGATACACATTTGTGCAATTCATAATCTTATGAATTAGTTTAAGTGGTTAACTTTACCCCACAACTACAAGGGAGAAGAGATATGACTGGCTGGCAGAGGCGAAGGCGCATTATGTAAGGTCGGCACAAAATGCATAACTCTTCACAACTGTCATCGGATTTCGACTTTCCAATAATTATTGCTCATAGGCTCGTCCAGATTCAGTGAGCGAATTTCAACATAGGAGATTATACCGCTATATAAAAGTCTAATTATAATTTGTCTTAAAGCTTTATGTGTATCGATCCAGCGCTCTAGAGTAGTTTTTTGCGTCCAACCCGCATTCTCTTTTAGCGCGCGTACATGGACCTCTAGAATGTTCCTCTTGAGTACCTCGTATATAAAAGAATTATACCGCTTCTGCGTTACTGAGTTTCTCATCACTTCCCTCGTTACTGGGCGCTTCTTCTTGCCTGGGCTGGTTGTTGTTCATCGCCTCTAATATGCGGGCAGCTTCTGCAGCGTATTTGCAGCTCTTACGAATTTTGGGCCCGTAGTAGTAAAAGAGAATGGGAAAGGGGAAGCAAGCAAGTGCAATAAAGCCAGGAACTGCGGCTCCCCAATGGATGCCAATATTCTAAGTAGCCGGTCAGCTAAAATGTAATAGATGACTGCCAAATCAAAACCCACTTCAAACATTTGCGTGGTGAATAGAGGAAATGCTGCCCCAAACGTAGATCGAATTACGCCATTCCCAGCGAAAACTGAAGCAGCATATACTACATAAGCATCGACCCTGTATTTTATCAGTAATGCGACCTGATTTCAAGTCGGAAAGTTCTTACAGATAGTTTCCGCAACCCACAAACACAGCCACCATTCCAAAAGCAAAAGGTGCAGAAGCTAGAATTGGCACAATCCAATGGATACTAGGGGAATCTGTGGCTGCAAACCAGGCAAGCCCCACAACTGTAAACACTCCACCAACAATAACTGGAGGGAGTCTACATTCTGGTGGTGGGTGGCCGTTGGCCTGGCGGTACAGGCGAACGAAGCGATTGTTATCCCAACAAACATATAGCACCCCCAGAAGGAATCCAATACAGATTCCTATGAAGCCCAAGCCTCCGATTCCTGCAGACCATCCGCGGCCTTGTTGGAATATGATAGGGAAGGCACCGAAGCAGAGGTACAGTGTCCCATACATACATGAGATATATATCTGTCGACTCGATGTCAGAACAAAAGTAGCCAATGGTCGTGTGATTGAGTGAACATACCGTGAGAATTAGTACGATGGGCTCTAGGAAAAGTAACGCCCAGGGCCTAATGAGAGCGGTTTCAATCAACTCTCTGACATTAACCGGATTATCAGCATCCACTATGGAAAGATATTTTCGCCCAGTTACTTTGGTAAGTAACGCTGCTCTTCGACGTAGAAGGACTGGTGCGTATGTCTCTGGCAACCAGATGGCCCCAATAGCCGTAAGTACAGCGGCGTATATACCCAGTAAGCCAATAACCCATCTCCAACCACCCGCATCCCCTAGAAATCCACCAATTAATGGACCTAACGAAGGTCCCAGAAAAGGTGCTGCGCAAAATATGCCAATACCAAGACCACGAGTCTCCGGAGGAAACATATCTGCAATCTCTCCACCAGGAATAACTAGTGAACTCGACCCAAATATTCCAGCGAGGAAACGGAATACAATGAGGGTCGCAATGTTTTGAGAAGCGCACGTAACACACATCCACAAAGTGTAAACAACGAAAGAGAGGATTAGTACATATCGACGGCCGTAGAGTTCAGATAGTGGTGCCCATAACACGGGCCCCATTGCATAACCAAGGACCATGATTGACAGACCTAGGACTGACACCTCCTCGCTGCAACCGAAGTCAATGATAACATGTTCGATTGCCCCAGAGTATGCAGATGAAGCCAATGCTACAGCCAGGGTCATCGAGGCTGCAAGCATAGTGACGCTCCATCTATATCGTCCTGAATATTTTTTGGGATTTTCGACATCGTTTTCTAGCCAGATAACANATATAGGGGTCATCTTCTGTTCCATTTCCTCGATATTGCTGGGAGACTATTGCTGCAAAATCGGTATTTCTAGGTCGCCACGGCAGCCACCTTGGAGTATACTGTGACCAGTCTCTTTCGCTATAATTGCCATTCTCGCCCTCCTCCAAATTAACTTGGCCGGAACTATCGTTCGCCTTGTCAGAAGCCTTTTCGGTGAGTGTTGCCGCGTACGAAATATTCTCGCTGTCGGACATCTTGAAGACAAAATAGCTATTTATGAAACTCTGATATTGGCACAGAAACACTTTTTGGAATTTTGTATCTCTTATATGTTCTCATGACTTACCCTTGCATAGCTTCGGTGAAGCGGTTGCTATGGCTGGCCTCGCCTCGGCATTTATTGAAAGCCGTCGCCGAAGGAGGCACTACCAATAATGGCAACGATGGACGGCGTTTCTCATCAAACTATTGTATATATTATAATTTGCCAAAGCCATTTGTGCGATTTTATGAAATTTCAGGTCGGATCTCCGATTTCCGGTGCAAAGATGTGTGCTTTAATGACAAATGTCAATAATGGAGGGTGAACATCATGCAAAAATAGGTGGTAACGTTGATATACATCCCAACGAGAAGTATCTGTGAAGAGATATGGCCAAGTGAATAATAACAATCACATTACACTTAACTGTATACCCATGGCATCTCATCAAACAAACTCAAAGTGTCCTTTGTGTCTAATATTGTTACCTACAAGCCGCCGTAACTTTTAATTTCCCTTCGATCTGCCATTGTCTGGGTAGGTACAGACTTATCCAAACAAACGACAAGGATTTATGCATGGTTCGGTGTAGGAAATAGCACTAGTCACCCTTTTACTTCATTATGGTTAATCTTATTCTCTAATTGACAATTGCCGTTAGAAATATATTATTCTATGTTGGATCTATCCAGACTATAGCCTTGTTGACGACGACGGAGCTACACCATTTCCTTCCGATACTAATCCGCTAGATTTGGTCATTTCCCAGCCTCTTCCTCTGTACCGTGATGGCCAAATGCCACTCTTTCCAGGAGCTAAGATGCCGTTTGGATCCAAGGCATCTTTTAGACGCTCGTTAAATTTCATCAGTGCGTTGTCATTCCAGTTATATGTGCAGGCAACCTGGTCCATGAGCACTAAATGAGTCCGATACTCTCCATATCCTTCCTTGGCTGCATCCTCAATCATCTCTCGAAGGCAGTCATCTGCAGCCTTCTTTGCTTTTGGATCATATTTATCAAAAACTATTTCCACAATGAGATGCATCTCTCTAAGCCCGACACAAAATGCCGGGAAAAAGTCGATCCCATATTTGTCATGCAGACGCTTCCCAAGCTGGAACAATTTTGTTGCATCTGTACCCCTAATCGGAGAAACCGGGCTGAAAGCAATGTGCGCACCGTTCGGTACCCAATTGACCCACAAAAGTTCCTCAAGGTCAGGGACACCTGCAGCAATATTATCCCGAGACCAAAAATATTCATCCTTCGGTAATGTAGCAGGATCAATACGCCGAGAGCCAGGGATTTTGTTGAACTCTTTGTCGATAATATCGAGCTTGTATTTCCTTATGTGTTCAGGGCCGTAGGACATCCCATAGTATACCCATGCACAATCCCCAACTGGAGACTTTTTTACTTGCTCACGAACAATATCCTCAGGAATGGGTCCTTCGCCTGTGTAGTATGTGCTTCTCGGTAACCCTTTTACTGCGAGGGTTTGGATGACATGCCTCACCTGAGCCACATTCTCAAGAATATTACTAATACGAAGTGGTCGGATGATTTCTATCTGGAGAAGAAACATTAGTATATCTTCTGAGAACCATTCACCGCTATACTTACTAGTGGTGCAAGGTCCTCTTCCTTCTGAAAAGTGTACATCTGAATAGCCTCCGCGTTAGCAAATTCGTGTTTCCAGGCAAATAATTTCACTTACGAAGCTTTCATATCCCCCTGGATTCGGCATCAACGTCATTCCCATTTTCGTGACGATTCCAAAGTTAGATTGAGAGAAAATACCACTGTGAACCGGGTCAATGAGGTTCACACTCGTTCCCTCTATCAGGAAAACTTACTCGGAATACGGTCCGAAGCCATAAGGAAAGGTTTGCCAGGTGTTATTACCAGGAAGAGCGCCCATCCCAGTTCTAATAACTTCACCAGTAGGTAAGACAACCTCCAAGCCCGAATGGCAAGCCCAGTGGTCACCGTAAGGCGTATAACCAACACCTCTATCCAAGGTATTCCCAACAACCGACCCACCTCCAAGGTCTGGGACATCGATCCACATGTGCTTGTATCCCTTGGCTTGTACTGTTTCATACAGAGCATAGAAAGAAACCCCTGGTTCCAAAAGGCAGGTATAGTCATCAGGATTGATATCGAGAATCCGATTCATTCTTTTGCCGAGATCAATAACGACAGAACCACGGACTCGTGGGGCTGCTCCACCATATCCCACTGTGAACAAAGTCATGTTTAGCGTTAAATAAATAAATCCCGGAGTCGCCCAACTTACAATTTCTACCCATGGATATAGGGAAGATAGGAATTTTATATTTGTTTGCCCATAAAACAATCTTCTGAACCTCCTCCGTGGTAGCGGGATATACGACTGCGGATGCCACCAGTTCCTCGTCGTCCAATATAGCCATCATGTCATGAGTATTAGGGTCTATCATAATGAGCAGCTGTTTACATATCCTCTACGTTTCGTACAGTGAAACTCACGCTCCATATACCAGCCGTCAACGAATGGCTTATCGTTCAAGCTAACATTTTCAGCTCCAAGTTCTTTGCCAAGCTCATCAATTGCTTGGAAAAATCTTGTTCTCTCGATTCCCTGGGGTATAACAGGCAATCGGACTCTTGTGCTAGGTGATTTCGTCTTTGTTTCGTAAATTAATGCCTTTGCCTTCTGAGCTTTGTGGAGGAGATTAGCGGGGATGCCAGAGTGCTTTTCGGAGAGCAGCGGGGTCTGGGTAATTGAGTCCTTGGACGAAGACATGATTGTCTACTTGCGCAGTGTCAATTAGTAGAATATTTCTCGATTCGCATCCAGTATTGAGCAAATTGATAGCTTCTTGAAGCTTCAGCCTTTTAAAGGTTCGTGGGTCATTTCCGCGCGGAAGGGCTCCGCAAGCATGGCGATGCGGGGTGCGGAGGATCTGTGTGGGGCCAGCCCTGAAGCTGATGGACCTTGGAACTTTTTCCTTCTGAACCCACCAGTACCAACTTAAATAGCAGGGAATATGTGGATGTGTTCTTTTTTGTATCTACAGGCTATGGGTAATTTGACACATAAAAGGTACGACTTGCGCCTGGTGAGTTTTGCTGCGTACTTCTCAGCCCACTCTAACTTCGTAACTGCCGAACTATCACATGGCCTTTTTTTTAATTTGAGAGAGCGATATATACATACATATATCTGCACATAGTAATACGGCTCATAGGCAAGTTATAATTATTTTAACACCAATATTGAACATAAATCCTCAAAATAAATAAATAAACTCGTCGACAAAGAAGTCCGCAAACATTCGGTTGCAGGACAGCCTGAACTACCTGCTTGATATTTAGTGCTTTGTAAAAGGGAATTATTTGCACATTGGCACATCCCTGGCGATTGAAGGATTGAGTCCGTAAGATCTGGTTCTTCTAAATGACTCGGATGATGCTCAAGGTCTCCGATTAGCAGCAGCTATCACAGTTCCAAGTCCCTTTAGCCCGCCGGCCCCCACATCGCGTAGATTAAATATAGCGTAGAGAACGCCAGATATATGCGTGGTATATACACAAACTAACGGAGAAAAGTCTTCCATATAGAATTAGTCAAACAGGTAATAAAATAACTAGTGTAATGTTTTAATAAGCGATTCTTCTGTTGCAAAGCTTTGTTGTCGTAATAGCTTGACGCTGTTAGGTATGGGTGATTATTTGGGAGACCCCAACAGACCAAATAGTTGCACGAAAGGGAGCTCGTTCTACGCGAAGCGGAATATTCTTCTCAAAAAATACGCTTCATCCGAATGTAGATAATGCTTATAAGATTTTCATAGGGTGGATAAATTATATCACAATTTTACATTGTGTTAACATATATTCATTAACTTTCGTTTTCTTAGTCAGGTTTGATGCAAACTCGCGGTTTTCAGGAGACCATAACCTCACTAAATTCCACTGATGCAGAATAGAAAAGGTACGTATTTAAACCCTTACATCCTTGCCGGGAGTACTGCTTTGACTTCCCAGCCAAATCAATCACATAATTCAAAGCTCGTATCGGCCCATCCAAGCATTACTCCTCGAAACAACGACGCAGAACCACAGCTATGAAGTCTCCAATTGCCAGTATATTCTCCCTGCTCCTCCTATTATTCACGCTAACAGTTTCGGCGTCAATGTAAGATAACTCTATTATCTCTACATCCCTTGATATCTGCACTCCTCCCAGCGTGGGGCGCTAAGACTTCCCTAGTGATGCTCGCGACTGCCCTTGTGGCGTGAGTCTTCACGGTGATATGTGTTCACTTGCGTGTCCTGCGAGGCGAGAAATGAACTTTTTCCAGTTCCGAAATCTGTTGATCGTGAAAAGAGCCGGTGAAATCGAAGATAAAATTGTTGCTTAGATGTCGATAGAGTGTTGCAATCCCGCGATCGTGATGGCAAGAGGAAGGTGTTGAAAGTAAAGTTAAAATGGACATTGTCAACTAATGCGATTCGGAGCGTCTACCTTGGCTGTGTTTCCGGTCTCGGCAAAAGCTTAAATATAATAAGAATGCGCCTTATTAAGTATCGTACACTGATAGGGAGATTTTGACTTCACATACCTAATTTGAAAGTATGCTTAAATCATCTCCTTTCCTGCATCTTCAGCTCCCTCAGCTGTATCTATTACTAGATCTTTAACGAGCTTGAATTTTTGTACGTTAATTCAAATAGATTTCCACAATATTTCAGGTCGTGGATATCTTCCCCTATATTGTTTCATACCCTGAATTCTTGTGTTACCGTCGGTTACGATCATCGGCGAGCGCCTGTGAAAAATGGGTCAATAACAAGTATTGAGAATAGCAGATTTGCGATGATGGCTTAGAGAGAACTATCGCTTGGAGACTGTCAAGAATTGTAGGGAGAGAACCATATCCTCGGGAAGCTTAACAGCTCAAAGTGATAAGTCTGTATACTAACCTAAACCGCGAAAAAGTTGTTTACCTCTCAGAAACGAAAATTGCATAGAACAAGGGCAGAAGCTGATCCAATATACGAGAGCACGACGTTAAGTATGCGTCATTCGAGCGTATGGGCTTATAGAGGTAGGCCAGTCGTACATACTTCAAGTTTGGATGCTTTCACACAGAATAATGGCAACGGATCGATCATACCTTAGCGGGATAGACCTAATCTGGGCTAGCTCATACTCGCCTGGTACCTCGTTATGTGCAACGTATATTTGCTCACATCCGTAGTTTCTGATACAAATTGAAAATGGTGTTGTCAGGCAATAAATAAATGTGTATTTAAAGTTGAAATATCTAATCTGAGTACCTTTGGAGTTATTCCTTTGATCCTGAAGGAAGAGAGCGGACATTTATGTTCGGGAACGACGACGCACAATAGAGAAACGACAAGGAGTAGGGTTTTGGTGGACCCAGAGTAATGAAAAATTTGTGCAAATCAGCTGGATTTTGCCCCCATTACCAGCATAGCCTTTCTGTCCGCCTCTTTTTGTTAAAATACTGGTAATGACTCGATAATGTCCCCCGGTCCGGAGGCTCGGCTCTTAACGGCTGAGATGTTGACCCGTCGTCATTTTAGTGATGATGTACCACAATACCTTTGTTAATGTCTTTTGCGATACCCAAAGTATCCAGGTTGGTAATATCGCGGAATTTCGATATGTTTCGGGCTTTGAAGATATGCGCTCTCCTTTTTTGTCTCCTGACAAACTGCTAACAAATTCTAGAGTCACTGAAAGGAGGTCGGGTATGGTACCGCTATTTTGCCACGTGTGGGATACTCGGACGGATCAGCCCAAGTATGGCGGATGATATGGCGGATGCCGGGGTAGGTGTGTCCAATCACAAAGGATGGAATTGCCAAGCAACGGATACTGCGGATGCCTTCACGAACACCGGTCTTTGATCAATCATAAACGTGACCGCGGCTGGCGTCTCCTGTAATCAACCGACGTCCAATAGGCGGCTATTACATAAAGCACTGATTCTGACATAATTCCAGCTAGGTTACACTATCGTGGTGTCGGCTGAACCTGGCTGTTTTCATTGGCTAGTTTGCTTCGACTCAAATCTCCAAAACATGCAGGGATCTTTGCCCTGGCTCGCGGAACCCTTTGGTGCCTGCCGTCGCGACAGTGGCGATTGTCGGGTAGAATCGTGAAAAGAGGCATTCATGATTCCGCTGAACGTTGAGGAAGGGTCGGGTTTCTCGTTTGCGTCGGTAATTTTGATCATATAGCTCAGCGGAAGGCATCTTGTGATCCAATGATGCGCTTGGGGGAGGCAGAAAAAATGGAGAATTTCGGTGATGCCAAGTAGTAGATGGCGATCTGCCTCCGACACCGATCTCTATCTTCACCGTGACCTACACTAATCAAGAATCATGGTTATAATGCATTTTATTATTCTCATGCCTCCAGGAACTGCGGGTTGCAGGTTTTTGAATTTGCAGGAACTGATCCGTTCATTTCATACCTAGCACTCTCTAAGAGTATTCTCTCTTTCCCGCGGTCTGTTGAGGTTTTTGTTGATAACTTAGAATATGAATCTTATAAAACAAGGATCTTCCAAATTACATATTTCATTTGAACCAGCTATACTCCCCTCGTATTTATCATTGATAGTGTCAATAGCAAATAACATGATGTGATTGAAGTATTATAATCCTTAGAAGTGCAACTATCTCTAAACCACTTGGGATATATTGATATCCTTGAGAACAGCTTTGGCCCCTCGACGATCAGATGGCAGCATATATCCAAGGCATTATAGTTGCTATGAGAACCTTAACTGGACTAGAATAACATTTGCCACCCCCTATAATAATTACCGGGTCCATCATTCAACTTCGTCAGTTAGAAAGCTGGGGGATCTCGTTTGGAGCAGGAAAAATGGAGTTCGCCGCAAAGTCTCTACCTGTGCGAGATATCCACGTCAATTTTTATTCTATATAGAGTATGACGTTAAAGACTCACGTAATATGTCCATATGGATTATAGGATGGATAACAAACACCGTGAGGCTGTGTTGTATAGCAAGTTTTGGACTTCAGAAAGATTGCGCGCGACTAATTCCGAGAGACCGAAACAGTGGCGAAAGATAGAAAATGACGCAAGTCGGCGCAGACTGACACCCCGACATTCCGATATGTATTAGATACGCTGGGGTCCAACTTTTATATAAATTCCATGATGGATTGCGATTTAGTAGTCTGGCGTCTGTCGTCGATAGAGCGCTATTCACTACGCGAAGCTGGGGTTCGATTCTCGGTTANAGGCNNCNAAGATATACACCCTAATATTGCAAGCCGTAGAACAAAGAGCAACAAATCTCAGCCAACTCAAGTCGATATTGATAAATACGAGCAAGAATCGCGAAGCTAACTCTTAATTTATTCAACACCAGCCCAAGGAAATGTTAATAGGCAACATGGATAACTGCAGCGAACCTATAGGCTCCCAGGCCCCCGGTGGCTGGATGGCATAGGGTAGAAAAGGGAGTGATCAGTCCTATTTCATATCGATCCCCTTAAGTATACCTCTGGATCTCCTTGCATTTGAGATGAACTACCGGTAACCTTATTTCGGTACAAAGGTAGGCTTCAACAGACTGGTGAACACCCCTACGACCTAGAAGACAAGTTGGCGTAAGGATTAAGGGGTTATGAACCTCAACATGAGGAAGGTAGAGAAGGGTAAAGTCAATTCGACTTATTCTCGACAATGATACCAAGACATAGATGCGTGGATAAACAGTTAAAGGAGGCCTGAAGACATAACACTAGGCAGAGCGTGCACATTTCTCAGGAAGTTGACAGATGTGGATGGACTGTCAGGTAAAGGACTCCATTATACGAGAGACGAGAAAGTAACGTATGACCAATCAATATAGGATTATGGATTCTTATTCTTACCTCCATCAATACTAATTGCTGTAGAGTTAGGTCGCCGTCCAGCTATTCAAAGATTTCAACCTCCCTAACGATACATGACATTATAACCGACCTGTTACAGCGACTCCCACGACTGCCATATACGTTTTATGTTTTTGGGAAACGTTTTGGAAGATTCGGGAAATCCATCGGTCGAATTCTATATACATACCAGGAAGACTAATGGGCGTGGACACAATGGTAGATACAAAAGATAAGGACGTTATTACGTCAAAGCAATCGGGATATATAGGGTGACCAGTCTCAGGAAATATACCTGGGTTTGAAAATATGTCACTGATATATCATGAAATGCTATTTGGATTGGTCTCTAGTTTATACCTACCATATAATCGGGCCATCTATCTCACTTCCGATCGAGTTTCCGAACATCAAACAATATATTAACTTTCTCAATTCATTATCATCATAAAGCTCAGGTAATATGAAACACTATCTGATGAACGTTATTGTATCCACATATCTCCATGATATGAGTATGTCTACCTCTTGATCAAGAGGTGCTACATATTTCCTCCGCGGTACATCTCATTGTCAAGAATCAAGGAGACTGATCTCAGTATCTCGATCGAAAATATATAGTTTCCTGGTGAACTAAACTGCCAGAGGAATAAATGGAGAGAATATGTGTTGATAGCAAAATCGATAATATGGCCGATGTAATCTCTGCAACGGTGGATTATGAAGGTCGCTCTAGGGAGACAGTTTGTCAGCTCTGGGAATAGGGGTATCCTAGGTACGATAGTGGCTATCTCACAAACTCAATAGGAATCAATTAGAAAATTCCTTGGAGCCCATAAACCGTTGTTTGGTCATTATAGATGCATATGCCAGGCGATTCTCGGCGAGAGAGCGTTTGAGATGGCTTGCGACCGACTCAGGAGGAGAGGAAGCCTGCGATGATTTCAACGAGCAACGTAAACCGACCACATCTCAGTATCTGATATCCTTGCATAATTCCAGTGTAGATGGTGTATAGAGGAAAGAATCCTCCTATAGCAGTTAGATGCTATGAAATGCGTTGTTTGCGTGGCTTTGAGAACCGATCTCGTCCCCCTATTTTCTGCCATAAACCATCGAATGGGCCGGCCCATTCAATGATACCTATTCTTCGCTATCGAATGTTCATGTAACAATATCTGCCTGATATACATAGTGTAGATGAGCTGAAGAGTCAGTGTATGTAATGATTTTGAGCGTAAGAACATGGCGTTGTCGACGGCCAGAAGCCTTTTCCACGCGGCAACTCCAAACGCTAGGGCTCGCTAGGATTCGGAGACCACTTGGCCATTACAGTTTCAATTACATTGAATCATTTCATCTACAGTCATATCAAACTAGATCTGTACACAACAAGGCACCGTGGTATATCCTACGAGACACCCAACTCTCCAAACCTTCCTTTGTTGATTGAGAGTCCGTCTGGACTGCTCGACGCAGGCGTCGAACGCACTCGCGTGGCACAATCTTCTGTCCGCAATGCCTCACATAGCTTGATTAATAATGTTCTCTGCTTTACCTAAAAACAATAACCTAGCCAAATGCAGTATGATTTTGCAATGGGCAAACCAGGAAAAGGTGCAATCTCTGCCGCGGGATACAATGTGTTGGTGCTCATGGACCAGCGCGGTGCTTTCCTATTTTCCACCCCTTGTGCTCTGCTTATTGTAGATGGTAAAACGCACAGTATGATTCGCTTTCAGTTGGATATTTTAATTCAGCTACAATATTCCATAAGCAGAATTGAAAGACGCACACGAAGGTAGCAAGCATATTGATGCTAGCCTACGAATAATCGCATGATCGCCGTAAGGGTTACGGCGTGAAGACCGCGACCAATTTGGCACCTGTACTAATAAGATAGTGCGGCATGCAGGAGATAGATACTCTGAACCAACAGGCTCCGTGGTGCGGGGTGGGGGAATCTGAGAAGGCATGATCCACACAACTTCGGGGGAAATCGTAAACGTCTCTATTTCGGGGTAATTGACCACATGCCAGGGAAAAGGGAGATTTAACTGCTAAATTAGGGGTTTGTGCTCAGGACGGTATCCTCCTGGCTCTCCACATCGCCGAAAGGTGCATATATCCGATGGTGGCGATTGGTGCTGCAAAAGGATCTCGGTGAGCTGTTGGCCCGGTCCGTGAACGAGAGAAGCAGCTTCAGAACCCGCCGCCCTCAGGGACCACACGCGATTACGGGAAGCTAAAGCTCAAGGCATATGATAGTCTGCAGCTTATGCACTCTGCTTAGTAAAATTACGTTCTAGACGCTGAGCGCACGTACAGCGCAACTACAGGTCTTTAGAAGAACCCCGTGGCTGTTGGGGAGTTGGGATATGTTTAGTGTGTTTTCCAGGCCATTTATGACTCGGCATCCTCGAAGACTCGGCATTCGCGTACCGCCCAAGTCGGATGCGGGCTCCACGGCGGCGGAATTGCCAAACTAATCCGAATGCGAGCAATGGTCTTTCTCCTTGATTGGCCAGAGCGTGGGAATTCAGACTAACATCTTTATTACTTTCCCAGCTACCTGCGGCAGTCGACTACTTCGGATCCCATTGCTACTAATAGCCAGCCTGTGACGTGTCCTATGTGCAGCAAGCACCGGAGAATTTGATGGGAAACTGCCTCTAATCATCGTGTGACTCGGACAGTGGATTCAAAGCTCAATGAGTCGGAGAAGGCGCGGACGACGTCATTAAACGAGCGTTTGGCACCTACGGCGTGCTCACGAGGCTGAGGCCGTCCTCCACGTATCTACTACTTTCACAGAGAGGGCTTAGTAATACCAGAATACCTTCTCCAGCATCTCTTATCTCCGTGACCAAAGTAGATGCTTTATCAGAGGCTTGCCCCGTATTAGCCGTTCAAGAAGGCCCCACGTGATCAGAAACTAGCCTACCAGATACAGGCTGGTGAATGATTGTCTCTGAATGGGAGTATCTGTAGCTGCTTCTAGCTGCTTATTGCTAGGATATTGAATGGTGACAAAGCACGTCGAGCTGGAGGCGAGATATTCGTGGCTGCCCAGCATCTGTCAACGTCCCGCGCTGACGGCGTGTGGGCCCTGTATAGATAATCCCGGCACACCGCTATGTGCGCTGAGCAGCACCTAGTAGACTCGGAATCTAATGTAATAACTCAATGGTGGATTCGGCGAATAGATGGATGAATGGATATAACCACTCCAGAAGTGGCAAATGCCAACATTGGGGCGACTGCCGCAGTTAGCGCTGTCACGCTGGAAATGGAGTATGAACGCAAATCAGCCCTGCATTCATAGCCTGCTGATCAGTGTTGCGGCTAGAACGTAAGCGGGGTCAAAATCTAACGACATGGGAAAATTTATTACTGAACTGCAATGCTGATCTCCTTATCCGCGAGCAGGAAGAAGCCAGAAATCATTGAGGCCTTGGCTCACTACCATGCTCCTACTTGGGAGAGGGAGAGATTGCCAGATTTAAGCTATTTCCACAGCTGCCAGCCCCGCTTGGCAATCATGGTGGCGCCCCAAGATCACGTACAGGAGTCCCGGTAGTGGAGGATACTCCAGGGTGTCAGCTCCCGCCTTCCAGAGACCATTACAGGTGTTAGATCGATGCATATCCTTGTCATTTGGTACGCGTCTGTTGGATTAGCCAGGTTAGTGCAGCCGAAATTTCTCTTTTCACCCTATCCTGCCCTGCCAGTTCCTGTCCAGACATCTCGGAATAAATCTGAGCAATAGCCGCAAGTCTCCCATCTTCGACTTGGGCTCTCCCTGCAGCTGCTCTCGTTCCCGGTGCCCTAGCACACAAAACTAGCAATCGCCGCTTAGATACCCTCTTGGATTTCATGACCCCCTCTCCTCGTCCTCTCGTTCTCAGGTTTTCTGCAGGAAATGCTAATATCTCGCTATATCCCCAGCTCATCTACACTCATATCAGCAACATTGACTAGTCAGGAAGCCCTCTCGGAGGTTGTTAAGGTCATAGCTGGCTGGGATATTCGATGGCCGACCAGTTTAGCGCGCACTCAACTCCAGCTCAGGTCTTTTCTATGAGCACTGGGCAACAACACCAGGAGAGAATTGCGGCACAGCATCAGGTGATGTACGACTCAGCAATCGATAACGCAGGATTATTCAATACTTTGTCAACCCGATACCCACCACACATGCCGGTGAATGCTCTTGTAAGACTTCAGATCTTCTCAGAGTTATTTGAAATACCAACGAATTGAATTTCTCAGGGATTTAGCAATATAAATAACGCAAGCGATGCGACAACCTATCCGGCAGTATCACCACCGTATGCGCAGAGCGAAGAGTATATCGAGGCGGCCGGGCTTATTCCTGTAGAATTTGATTTTCGATATACCAAAGACTACCATTCGAAGGGTGTCCACGGTGCCAATCTCAGCGGCTATTCTAACCTGGTCAGTGCTCGCAACTGCTCTGCTGTCTCATTGAAATGTTAGAGGTCTTTTCAGGCTTGGTCTAATATAGTAATCGTAGCGCCGTCGTGCTCAGAACAGAGCATCACAAAGAGCATTCAGGACAAGGAAAAAAGAGCGCATGGCCCAACTAAAACATCAGGTGGAAGAGCTTCAAACCCAACACGAAGAGTTGACGAAGTCTTATGAGTCTCTACGATTTGAATGTTCACGTATCAAAAGGGAAGTAGATGAATTGCGCGACGACAATGCAAGATTAAATGAACTATCTTCAAGCTCAAAGAAAATGGAGGCTCTACAAAGAGAAATTCCAGACTCCGTTATCTTCGGTGCTTCGGAACCCGACTTTGACACGGAAAAGCGGTTTACTGAGAAGACATATCCACCTTGGAAATTCTAGCCACGGCTTTTCAGGGACTTCAAAGTGGCGACTTAGTAAGATACGTGTACCATGGTCTCCTTTTCATTTCAATTTTGTCGTTTTTAATGGGTTTTCGTTTCCGGAGTTGATCGGCAGGTCTTTTTATAACCTGGTTTTAAGGAACACATAGGCCAGAACTTAACAAAAGGGATAGGATATTGTCCGCTGCCACTCTTTTGAGTATTGTAAAAGCGATTTACTCTAAAAATTATAGTTATTTCAATGGTGCTACGACGAGATTTGACTCCTTAACCTTACAACACGTGCAGCGCTGACATGCTATGCTTATTAATGCAAATTGAAAGAAGAGAGTCCAGGTTACCGCAATATAGCCTGAGCTCTCCTATCGATGTAGAGTAAAGCTGTATCCTAAACTATGTCCAGCCTTTGAATTACTACACTGTGCCAGAAATCCATAGCTTCATTAGCCATTGGTGAAAATAAATCCTTGCCCCACCATTCAACTCTGATCCAGGTCCTCACAGAGAATGTTACCAACGTAAAATGGATCTAGGATTATTATATCAACTGTAATGGCTCGTTCCGCTCAAAAATTATAATGATTATTCTATTATTTTGCGGTATAACCTCTTTTGATTATCTGATCGCCTTTTCTATCCGAGTCAAGTGACACATCATGTATAGTACCTCTTGAATCTCTTTCCGGAGACGCCATTCAAGTCGAGTTCTCTATTTTTCGCATCAATCCTCTTGTTTGAAATCCAATACTGGACGATATTGAATATGGCAAATACAACACCCAAAGAGATCAAAGCTACTATCACTCTCCAGCCCGTATGATACAGGGGAGCATCCTTCGCTTGGAACAGCTGACTGCCGACAATTCCAGAGGTATTTGCAGACATGATAAACATAGCCATGCGGATGGAACGCTCGCCAGGAGATCCAGCATTAAGAGCTAGCCAGGAGCCATTCACCGCGTCTAGAAAGCGTTAGCTTGGTCCAGGAGGAAATTGAAGAGTAAAGGCTTGATGACGTACGCCAGGGGCTACTGAACCCAATAGCAATGGTGAGAAGTGCATATCTCCCGTGTTTGTTCTTAGAGTCCCGAAGTGCCAGAATGAGACAACCGAGCTAGAGTAGGTCAGATTTATGAGCAGGGTTAAGTTTTGGACTTTTTGCTTACTGCAAATCCCCACCACATAAGAAGGAATCCAAGAACGACAGGACCACGTCTCTTGAGTCGGTCTCTGTAAGATATTAGCATTGTGTTGAATTTTACGTATGAGAAAACATACGCAATCCAGCCAGCCGATATATTGGTTATCAGCAGGACCCAACCGCCAACAGACACCAGAGCATTGGATTTCAAAGCCGGATACCCAAAAGAGTTAACCAGTGTTGGTGCGTATGACCAGAACACGCTACTCGGCCCCAAAGAACAGATGGTCATTAAAAGATGAGGATAGATCCTCCAATCTTTCAACTTTGTGGAGTGTTAGAATTCTTGGATCCAGACTTTTTTTAAGAGGTACTTACACAATTAACGAGCTCCTGACGCGTAATATTAGATCGTCCGGTTGCCTTCGTTGGGTCATCAATGAGGACCCGCTGACGAATAATATGCAATTCCCTTTCTGAGAAGTAGCTTATCCCTAACAATGACTTTGCTTTCGCTGGCACACCCGGGAATAGAGAAGCAATGATAATAGATACCACTACTGTAAATATACCCTCAAGCTACTAATAATTAGTATTGAATTTTGACAGATTATGCACTGTTCTTACAATGAATAGCCACTGCCATCCATAGAGCCCTGCGACTCCTCCCATTTGAAGACTGCTCACTGGTCAACGAATGCGAGTGATTGGTCCTGGTGGAAATAACTTACATTCCATATGCAATAAGGCCAGTAGCTGCTTGAGCGCCCATGTTTCCTATGAAAAACCATGCAAAGCGCTTGCTCGTCTCATCTCTTTTATACCACATTGTGATGGTGAACAGGCCTGCAGGTATGAAACCCGATTCACACAGACTTATCCATTATATTAGCTTTCATGCTGCTCTTTCTGACTAGGTGTCGGCACTAGTTGACTTACCCCAAAAACAATCTCGTGACAAGGTATGGACCAAGACCATGTTGAAAAGCTTGAAAGGTAGCCACAAGACCCCTTACTTGCATCAGCGTCCAGCTTTTGTTGGATATACGACCCTAGGCCGACTTACCAGGCAAATATCTGACCACTTATCCAGATAGAGGGACCTAATGTATAAAGAATCATATTGCTAGGTATCTGTTTTTATGAGCATATCATGTCGGAATATCAAGATTATATCCGATAATGCTTACCTCTAGAAGGACAATTCCGAGGGACATGAGTTGCTGGCCGACATTGAACTGATCTTGAGTGATGCCGACATCTTTTAAGAAGCCATCCGTAAGAGTATTTCCACTAGCAAGCGTGTTAGTTACATATTTATTAATACTCTGGAAGATTTTCTGAACCTACATGTTACCGCGATCAAGCTGAAGAGCAACAAATCCAAGCATGAGAAGAGGCATCACAATATAATCGAGCCTGTAGAGGCATCTGAGCAACGTGTCTACTATCTTGAATCCTAGTGTCGTACCTTCGAACCACTCTTCTTTCCTCCTCCTCCGTCCAATCAATCATGGAACTAGCGGAGCTGTCATTTTGGGAGTCGAAGACCTGGTGGTCTTCACCAGATGCTATGTTTTTTTCATCGCCGCTGAACAACTCCTGATCAATCACAGGGGCCATTTTGCAACAATGGATGCCAGTGACGCTAGCTGGAATATAAACAGCAAGATTGGTCGAGTTAAACTCCAGATCTTTGATTGAAGCTAGGGGAAAGGTACAAAGAGAAGCGTCCAGGTATCATATACATGGACGTCGGATGCATTCACACGTGGTTCAGCAAGGGCTTAACCGCCGCTCCGCTTTCCTGCAGTGAAAAACGTCTACAATCTATCAATCGATGCCTGGGATTTCCCCAGCCGTCGCATATTCGCCATCGCGAAGATACTTGCATCATACCATCTCCTCCAATAGTACTTAATCACATTTAACAAGAGTGGGCCAGAAGCGGGAGGAGGCTGTTGTCATATTGGAGATGGCATGAGATAATTCGAGTAGTGTGCGATCTCTCTTTCTTTAGATGGCGCAGTCAAGGTTGAGACAAGTTCTACTCCCGAGCACGTTCTGACCTCGTGGTCGGTAGATGGTAACATTCCATCATTTGCATGGAGGATTGAGCAATACAAGCCTAAAGTTACAAGCCTACCATCTAATCAGAGCAAATTGTACACGCCTACTGGAGTCGTTGCCGGTAGCCGGTTAAAGTTGTGTGTATTGGGCATATGATACCATTTCCACTAGCGATTACAACATCCACTCATCGCTGTAACTCTATCAATCGAACGACCCCACCAGACATTGCGAGTATATAAAAGAAAGTGAATAATTATATGTATATGTATATAGTTCCCGGGCAGTATTGAAGACTCCGAGTAGAAAATAATATCGGATCGTTTTTGGACGTCTTCGAATTCCACAATGCCGGGCCCCAAGGTTGAAGCTTATAATCACATTTCTCCCGATTCGGGTTTCCCAATCACACTTCACCCGAAGTTTAACCCCCGTATTCGAGATCACGTTCCATCAGACCCTCCACATGCGCCAAAAGAGGTCACAAAAGACCGTGCATTCTTTGCTGATCCTGAGAAAAAGGCGCTCTTCAGCGTTGCCAAACGCGTTGATCTGACTGAATCTGTCGGAACTCTCCTTGAAAATGTGCAGCTCTCCCAACTGAATGAAAAGCAGTTGGATGAACTGGCGCTTCTAGTCAACGAGCGAGGAGTTGTTTTCTTCAGGGATCAGGATCTTACTACAGAGCAGCAGGTTAAGCTTTTTGAGCACTACGGCGAGTTGGACAAGCACCCAGCTCAGAAAAACCAGAGACATGTCACCATCAAGGGAAGCACCGAGGATACGCGCCAGCTAAATGTATACACTCCATGGACACTCGGAGATTTCCACGCAGATACTTCCTTTGAAATTAACCCCCCAACCTACTCGATGTTAAGAATGGAAGAACACCCCCCAGTGGGAGGTGATACCGCGTGGGTATCTCAGTATGGTCTATACGATGCGCTGAGCGACGCAATGAAGAAGTTCGTTGATGGACTCCACGCAGTCCACACATCTCGCCATCAATGTAAGAATATAATCAATCCATCTGGCGATAGGTTCAGTACTAACCTGTTCCAGATGATACCATTCTCGATCTTTGGGGTGTTTCTCCCAACAGACCTCCTATCGATTCCCATCACCCTGCTGTCCGAACTCATCCTGTTACAGGACTCAAAGCCCTCAACGTAAACAATGGCTTTGTGACTGGTTTTGCAGAGCTCAAGAAAGAAGAATCCGACAGACTCCTTGACTTTTTCCGATACCACATCCATTCCGCAGATGATCACTACGTTCGCTGGAAGTGGCAAGTAGGTTCCGTTGCTATGTGGGATAATAGGTGCACAGTCCACCGAGTCATCCCTGGCACGTATAAGGAAGTAAGACGCGGTGTAAGAACCACCGTCTTCGGAGAGAAGCGTAAGTGCTCTTTGACAAGTTCAAATACGTGGAATTTTGAGTTTGTAAGCTGATCACGTTTATACAGCATACTTTGACCCCAAGAGCGAGGGCCGAAATGAACGGGCCCAGAGACTGGAGAAAGAAAAGGAGAACGGAACCACCTCTACAACCTCTAACGGGGCAGCTTCTAATGGGGAGACTACCAATGGAAATGGGCATACAAACGGGGAGCATGCCAATGGTAATGGAGTGAACGGACACAGTAATGGCAAGGTTGAGGTAGCCCAAGAGTCCTAAATTAGATATATCCAAACGAGGTATCTTAACGTTCGCTACGACGAATGTTGTTCTGCCCAGGAACCGTGATTTAGAGCTTAGCCTTCACAACCGGGGGCTGGGGCAGGGGTCCGCCCTTTCCACCGATACTCTCCCAATACTTATCTTTCAGCTGCAATATTTCGAACCCTAAAGCAGCCCATTCGTCGTCCCATTCTGGTAATTCATATGCATCGGTTCCTTTTGCAGGCGGTCCTGCAAAATCCCTCAACCAGTTAAAATACTCTGCGAAATCCGGCCTGATTTCATGAAACCTGTTTGTGTTGCCCTTGTACTCCAGCCTTTTTCTCTCCCACTCGTGCTGTTCCTGAGTACCAGGCAGTGGTCTTGACCGACCAGCTAAGTAGCGTGCAACAGCTACTGCCTGATATTCATACACACGGAAGCTAACGGCAGCTTTCACCTTTTTAGAAATTAGTTCACCATTCTCGAATCTAAAATCTTTAATACTACGCGCACATACCTGACCAACAATTGCCAAGGTCGGATCGCCGATCTTGAAGATGTGCTGATAAAATCCACTGAGCCTATTTTGAGGCGTCACAGGATTACCAGGAAGGAAGGAATAGGAAAGTTTGTATCCAGTAGCAAATATAACTTTGTCAAAGTCCCGTTCGATGCTACCATCCTCAAACTCGATGAAACCTCCGAAGTGAGGAGAGACACGTTTGATCTGTGGCTTCCGAATAACATTAGGCAAATTCCATGCCTTGTCGAGGACCTCATTAAATCCTCGCTGAGAGAGAATGAGTGGACCTTTAACAATTCTGTGAAGATCGTCAACTAAGTCAGCAGCTGATACGCTGCCCCCCACCACAATCACTTTCTGCTCTCATATATTCATCGTTAGCAAGTGTATCGCTTTCATCATCAAGCCCACTATTTCAAAGGTAAAGCGAGAACGGGAAATAATCACCTTGTTAACATAATTATCTGGAGATCTGAATGCTTTCGAATGCTCAAATTTCTGTGGTAAAGCTTTGGAGGTCTCAGCCAGTCCCTCGATAGGAGGTATATTTGCCAGGGTGTAGTGTCCCGTCGCAGCAACGATCGCATCAAACTTCTCCTGCCACCAATAATCTCTAGTTTTGCCCTTGTGGAGCACACCTGAGCGGCGTAATGTGAGTACCCATTCATCGCCGACTTTGTCTGCTTTCTCAACAGTGGTGTTCAGTGAAAGGAGATGAAGGTACGGTTCGAAAAGGCTTTCGAGGTACTTGGCTATACTCTGCCATGGGCGCGTCGGATTGTCTCTTCCATATCTCGCAATAGAAAAGGCCGTATTATCCCGTGGGAAAGAAGCATATGTGAACGCCATCGCCCCTGCTCCAACATTGCTGTCTAAGGTGCTATAAAGCCCGGTCCGGGTCGAAAGATCTTCAGACTCTGGCTGATGGACAGAGGGCAACTTCTCCGGTACAGGAGCTTGTCTCACTTCATTCAGTGTGGAGAAAGTATCTGGTTCTTCATCAAGTATCCTAGCTATCAATTAGAAACACTTGAAGCTTTTCTTTTTGTAGGTTGCCCGAAGCTGCATTGTGAAATAACTTGCGTACCATGTTCCACCTATCTTGTGGCGTCGCTCAAACACACGTATCGTATCGAATGTTCCTTCCTGTGACAGGGCACGAACGGCTGAGAGACCGGAAGGACCGGCGCCTATGACTGCAACACGTTTACGAACAGGAGGCATCTTTGTTGTAAAGACTTTTTTATCAAGTTTTAATTTCTGAAGGTATCTATTAAACTTGGTTGGGCTGGGCAATTGGAAAATTGTAAGATTAATCAAACTTCTAGAAAATAGAATTATCAGAATGCATTATAATCTACCTACGAGCTACATGAATTGCAGTGGGAAGGAGCCATATATATCCTATTGATGGTATAAGAAGTGGGGCTAAAGACGTGAGCCAGGAGCCCCAACGTCTGACAATTAGCACATCACTGTGTAGGATTTAAATCTAGTAGAAGCCACGTATAAGAACAGGGGGTACCTTATCTTCAATTAGGCGCTCGTTTCACAGGTAGTGCGATTTTACTCAAGGTGGGATGCTACTTTATTAGACGGTTTTGGATCACGTCAAATGTCGCATGGATCTCGTTTTCTGATGTCTTTCACAATTGACCAATCTACGTCCAGATCAGAGAGTGACTTGCTCTTACGAGCTATCAAACCCGCGACGCGCATTTGGTAGGCGGAATGGCATTTCTCTCTTCAGATTTCAAGAGCTTATTAGTCAAAATTAATTCGAGAAAGTTGTATACCCATGCAAATACTGAAGTCGAAACCCGGAATGAAATCGGCCGTCGTAATTTAAGGTCTCTTATCGGCTGTGATTGGACAGCGCGGGGCAGACCAGAATTAAGAAAACTTATACGTTAACCCTAAGCTGAAAGGACTAACATACGAGACTTCTTATCCTATATTTCATCAGGGTTACATGGTTGGAAATGTTTGATGAAATTAAATATTTGTTTACGAATTAGTCTTAGAAATACCGTAACTCTTTGACCCAAATATCACCTGACAAAAATTTTCTAATCTATTAGACAGCTTCTTCCATCGTATCTTTTCTTGTGACGTGGATTTAAGGAATACTAGAAAGAACCAGCGAGGGGTCTCTAACTGAATAGTGACCGCCTTCGTTGCTCCCTCAGAATGGAATAATTAACTTAGCTATGTCTGTTCATTAAATACATCTCCGTACCGACGAACACGGCATTTAGTGAAGAGAGATCTCGATGTAGACATGCTAAGACAGGGTGAGAGAGGGAAAAGGGCTAGAAGAGAAGGACGTTTGGCGCGATTGGGCGAATATATTTTGGATGGCATCAAGTTGCGCTCGTTAACGATATACGCCGTTCTTATCCCAGAAAGGGTGATTCCGACAATAATGATGTCAGCTTACCACTCACTTCTGCAAGGCACGTATATGCTTGAGAATAACTATCCATTTTAAAGGAAGTGGCAAATTTTGATGGTGATTAAGAGGTTCCGCGTCTAGAGTTCCGCGAAAACCGAGACTCGTTTAAAAGAAGTTCCGCCACAAGGTTCCGCCGAGCTCCACGAGTTTAAGGATATAAAAGTGTCCCCTAAGAGATTTGCAACGGAAAGAATACCTAAACCTTTTTATTTACATCTTAGTGAGCAGAGAGTTATTTGGGTTCGACCAGTCGGTTTCCAATTCCTCTCCGCAAAGCTACATGTAAAAATGGCACAATCGCAGGTTCCCATCGGCGACTGGGTTGATGAGCTCCTGAACAAAGTTTTCTTCCAACCCGACGATTCTATTGCCAACGCAGCATATGCGGAAGGATTTAGTGAGAATATAACTATCAAGTTAGTCCGCTCCAGTTTTAAGATTTCAATGTTGATTTGATCTCTTAATGTCTTTCCAGGATCAACAATAAGCCATACACCTATAAGTCATATAAGGAGGCTGTCGATACTGCCAGAACGCAGTTTCACATGAGCATCCAGAGCAATACGGAACTTCAGAAGGCTCAAAGTGACGACGAGGGGAAGGCCGGAACTGTGGCGCACCTTTCACACTTCACTTTAAAGGATAAAAAGACAGGGAACGAAACCAAATCATCTAACGTTTTAATTTCTACTGTGGAGTAGTCGAATGGCAAAAGGTTTTTAGTAGATATGGCGGAACTAACTACCTGACTGTGGTTGGGTACTAACAATGCTGGCTGTTGGATTCTGGCTGTTATGGCTGAGAACTACGGATAGTGTGTGGCATTTTACCAATAAAACAATGATTGATCAAAGTGATCCTTGACCCTGTAGAATAATCCGCTAAAGCCAATACACATCAAAAACTAGCTGCAAATTATAGTAGTAACTATCAGTTGCTTTAGCCTTGTGGTTTCTAAAACTAATCTAAACCGGGGTCGCAGTTCAACGCGGGTACAAAAGTTCTCAACACAGGTAGAGCATGTGGCATAGACACGACTCAACGAAAGTAGCAAAAACCAAACTCAGCAGAGATAGAGAATAATTAATCCGGTATACAACATATATACAGAACATATAAGTAAAATATTTATTATTTTAATAAAATATAAATATAAATTATAAACTTAAATTAATATATTTAAGAATAATAAACTAAATAACAATTTATTTATATTATTAAACTTTATATTTTAAGTATTATAATCCAAAAATTAAATTCGTGAACTTATATATAATTTATATATATATCTATTATATTCGCTAATAATTAATGTATATTTGCTTTATATTATTTACTTAATTTATTTATTAAATATTTGCAAAACATATATTAAACATATATAAAACTTTCAAAAAAAACTTTTGTTACAAAAATTAATTCTTATTATAAATAACAAATTTTAATACGCTATAAACTATTTATATATATTTTATAATTTATATATTTTATAAGTTTTATTATATAAAATAATTGCTGATATCGATATTTATTTAATATATATTTAATATACCTCTTATATATACTAATTTCGATACTCTAACAGTTACTAAAGTTACAAATACTAGTAACTATAGTTACTACTATAATAAATATATACTTTAATAATTATATCGTATATACTAATAATATTTTAAGTCTTATTCCGAATTATAATCTTAGATAAATTCTTATTCGTAAATATATTTGATAAATATAAGTAATATATACTAAAAATAATAAATAAATTAATAAACTACTATTGATACTAGAAAAAAAAATATAATTTCACCTTAGATTCGCTATTAATTAAATATATACTAATGAAATACAGTTTCTTCTATCATTGCTCAAAATAATAATAGTAAATATACTTGTTTCAAACTGTTTGTATATCACTGAACGTAAGCACGTAAGTAGCACGTACAGTATAAGCTAGTCCCGATTAGGATGCGAGCACCTACAGCTATATGTCGTACTCCTCTTATAGGAGGAGTATCATCAATTATAAATATAACTAGTATATTACGTATAAATATATATTATATTATGTACTTACAAATGAACTAACATTGATTAGTTTATATATATAGATCAAGAGATAACAGTGTAATCAGCAAAATATTCAGTAACTCTTTTTTTGCTGTTGAATCTCGAGAAACTTCAATTTATTCGATAAGATATTCGGTAATCCCTTTGTTGAATTAAAACATTCTCTAATCAAAGGAAAGAAATACTATATTTGTGGAACAAATATATTATTTTTTGTTAAGTTATAACTTGTTTAATAAAATATTTGGTAGTTTCTTTATATAGTTATATAATTAATTTTTAAACCTTTATTTTATTCGAAAATATATTTTTTTACATTTTCTTTTGTACTTATATTTTGTTTTATATATTATATTTTTTATACCTTTTTTTTCGGACTGAAAAACGCGTCAGAACTTAGTATATCAAATTTTAAAACCTCGAATTTAACATTTATTATTTTTGTTATTTCCTACGACTTTAACATTTTTAATAACATTACAAAACTATCTCAAAAACTTTATATTAACAACTACTGTTTTTATTTAAATTTATGATTTCTTCTGTGAATATATAAAAAGATTAAGGAACTAACGAAATATATATATAAAAAAGACTAAAAAACTACTGGTACTTCTAGAAACATTTGACTAAATCTCTGAAATTATAAGTATATTACTTAAAAATAAATATATATTGTATTTATATATAACTAACTTTATTTCAAAGTTATTCAAATACTTTAAGTTTAATATTAGTTTATAAACTATTTTACACTTATAATATATATAATAATACTGTACTATAATATAAAAAGCTTAGGAACAATAGGAAATATAATAATAGTTTAAAGAGATTTAAAATAAAAGGAACAAATTAAGAAATAGAAATAAGGAATCGATATTACTAAAATAAAACAAATTAAATAACTATAGTTTATAATAACCAAGTTCTACAAATATTAATTTAACAAAAAAAATAACAACAACTTTTAGAAAATATATTAAAATAATTTCAAGGATTTTACAATCGAAATTTTCAAGAAATTATCTAAATTTGAATTACAGGAATTATACAAAGTTCTTTACTATAGTAATATACGAGTTTTAACAAACAATAAAAATATAACAATTATTTAAATACTTGTAAAAGTTCTGAAAAAAAAAGAACAACTTTTATAACTCGACAAAAACTACAAAAATGTTGCACAAGATTTTAATAAAAGTTTTATTACTTTTATAATTATTAGATAATTTCGAAATTTATTTATTAATTTATTTATTAATTTTCGAATATTTAATTAAATGTTCGAAACTAAATAATCGAATATAATCCTGATTTCTCTAAGTAAATATCATAAGTAATATAACTTAAACTACAAATTTAACTTTATATACTTAATTTTAACTACAAAACAGATTATTGAAATCAGTAAATTTATTACTGAAAATAACAAATATAACAATTATAACAGTAGCTTTAATAATAAATTATTAAATTTCAAAAATATCTGTGATAAAGTAAATTTACCAGAAGAAACTTTTATAAAAGTATTTCTAATTATATTGAAAAAGTTAATAAAAAACTATTTTTAAAACAATAAACTATTGTAATATATATTTGGAAAAGTATATATTAACTTTCGCAACTATTTTGAAAAACTTTTATATAATCGTTAGAACTTAAATGAATAAAATAATATTATTTTAATTTTAATTATTGTTAAGAATCCAGAGAAATTAATATTCGAAAATGTACAATTACTTGTTAATAAATTTACAGAATTTTAACATAAACTTAAACTAGTATTTTAGATTATTGAATTTTTCTATAATAAACTAATTATAATTTATGAAAGTTTCTTTATTTACAAATATACAACTATAAATTTATTATCAGATCTAAGAGAGTTGATTTACAAACTTCGATTATCTATTTTATTATACGAAAAAAAATATAACTAAAAAACAAGTAATGAAATTTATTTTACAGATTATTGTTATAAAATTATAATAAATAATTGTAATATAAATAGCTGTTAATTTAGTAAACGAGGTTATTTAACACTTTTCTACTGTCAATTATCAAGAAGATATTTTGTGTACAAACAAAAAAGATGCTATTCATAGAATTATATTTTTTAAGAACAAGAGAAAGAAAAAGTTTAATTTAAAACTCGATACATAAGCAAATTCAACTTTAAGACTTGTAATTCTAAAAAACATTTTAATAATTGATTCAGGTAATATATAATCGATTTAAAAAGCAAAGAACCTGAAAAAAAACTAAGTTTTATTTTCGAGACTCTGTTTGTTAACGACAATTTTGAGGACGAACTTAGTCAACTTTAGATTATAGTTTTTATTTTTTTTATTTTATTCGAAGGATTCTCTACTAAATTAGTTATTTTTATTATCACAAAATTAGTTAACAAAGCTTTTATATACTAGTTTACAGTTAGTATTATATCTACAACTACCGACTACTAGGATTATATCTCAAAAGTCTTTGAATTATTTATAGAGATCTTTAATATATTTAATATTAAAAAATATAATTCGAAATAATTTTACAAAATCTTAGTTGATACAAGTATTATTTAATATTTTATAACCAACTACAATTAATTTTAAGTATTATAATAGTTCGACAATACTATAGTATTTGATAATTCTATATAAGGGATTATAACAATGAAATTTGGTAAAAGGAAAATTTTATCTTTTATAAGTTTAATTACAATTATTACATTTATCGGAAAAATATAATTTTATATTATTTATATTAATATACTATTTTTATTTTGCTTATTAGATATAAATAAATTAAATATATATTTCAACAATTTCAAAAACAGTTTTACAATATTAAAAAGAGATATATTAATTGTACAATAATTTAAACACGTTTTCCTTGTATAGAATATGTTATTATAGTCCTTTATCGTTGAATTTTTGGAACAAAACTTTTATTATTTAACAAACGTTGAATTACAATATTTATATTATTGTTTTGGATATTTTTTAATAAATAAACTTGAGAAAATATTAGATTAAGTAAGTTATAATATTAATAAATAAGTTTTAGAGTATTTTATAAAATATTATATATACTGCTAATACTACAGGAAATCACTAAGGAAATTCAAATTCAACTTCTGTGATAACATTAGTTTCAATTACTTTATTATCGTTGATATCTTTTATATAAGAGGAAAATTTATATTATACATCGTTGACAAAAAAATATATTATTAAATAAAGAAATAGTTTTTAAATATTAGTGCAAAGTATACCTAAAATACCTTATAAGTATGTTAAATAAACATTTATTTAAAATTTTTTAATTAGATTATTACTGATATTAGAAAGAACTTTGTTAGTAAAGAACTTCAACAACAAATTATTATTATAAGAATCACTTTAAAAATTGTCTTTGTAGAAGTTTATAACTCTGTTGGAATCATTAAATAATATTATATTTATATATAATATATTTATCAAATTATTACAGCTAAGATCTTTGATTTTGATAGAAATATAGTTTTACAAATAATATTTAAAGTTATCAACGATTTAATAAAACTTGATAAATTTGTTTTTACATTTTTAATTTATGGTATTTACTTGCGAATAAGCGAATTTGACATTTTTTCAACAACTGTAACATAGAGAATTACAGTACTTAAGAAAGCTATAAAAGAAATTAATAGTATCAGGGCAAAACATCAGATTTAGAACGCTCTCAACAAGTGCAATAGCCCGAATATAGATAATATTTATGAATTAATATTGAATTCACTAGTACTCATATAGAAAAAAGGAGTTATTAGTTAAAAAAGTTATTAGGATAGACTGTATAACTTTGTTAGTATAAACAGCGAAATATATATATTAGTATTATTTTACAAAAATATACTTTTCAAATCTATATCTGTAAAACTGTATCTTACTTTTACAGAAAATATAAAAAGAATTAAGTTATTGGAATTTACAGCTAGTTTTAATCAAGATACTATAAAAGAAGTAAATAATAATATTATTACTGTTTAACTATTACAACTACAAGAATAATTTGTTAAACATAGATAAAAAAAACCTTGCAAATATCTTTCAATCACTGTTTTTCTGTAAAATAACGTCAAATATGACTTAGACTATAATA